>WNWK01001341.1:167202-292657 GCA_009830355.1 Cherax destructor
CAACCTTCCACGTCAACCCATCCACGTCAACCCACCTCCTCACGTACAGTCCACCTCTCCATCTACAACCCACCTCCACTACACCCACCTCCCCATGTCAACCCACCTCCATGTACACCCACTCTCACTACAACCACCTCCCATGTACAACCCACCTCCCATGTAAACCCACCTCCCATGTAAACCCACCTCCCAGTCAACCCACCTCCCCAGTACAACCACCAGTGACCACACAACCATCTCCCAGTAAACCACCTCCCCATGTACAACTCCACCTCCCAGTGACAACCACTCCCATGACAACCCACCTCCCAGTAAACCACCTCCCACGTACAACTTACCTCCCCATTCAACTCCACCTCCCTCACGTACAACCCACCTCCCCAGTACAACCCATCTCCCCAGTACAACCACCTCCCACTGTACAACCCATCCCCACGTACAACCCACCTCCCCATGTACAACCCACCTCCCACTACAACCCACCTCCCCATGACAACCCACCTCCCAGTACAACCCACCTCCCATGTAAACCCACCTCCCATGTACAACCCACCTCCCCACTACAACCCACCTCCCCATACCCATCCCAGTACATAACCCACCTCCTCCCCACGTACCCCTCCACGACACCACTCCCCTCCCACACCGTACAACTCCCACCTCCCCCATGAGCAACCACCTCCTCCATGTACAACCCACTCCTCACATACAACCACCTCCCCATGTACAACCCACCTCCCCATGTACAACCACCTCCCATGATAACCCACTCCCGTAAACCCACTCCATGCCCCTGTACAACCCACCTCGCCCACGTACAACCCACCTCCCATGTAAACCCACCTCCCAGTACAACCCACCTTCCCCACGTACAAACCACTTCCCCATGAACAACCCACCTCCCCCATGTAAACCCACCTCCCCCACGTACAACATACCTCCCCATGTACAACTCACCTCCGCCACGTACAACCCACCTCCCCATGTACAACCCACCTCCCCATGTACAACCCACCTCTCCATGTACAACCCACCTCGCCCACGTACAACCCACCTCCCCATGTACAACCCACCTACCCCACGTACAACCCACCTCCCCATGTACAACCCACCTCTCCATGTACAATCCACCTCCCCACGTACAACCACCTCCCCATGTACAACCCACCTCCCCACGTACAACCCACCTCCCCATGTACAACCCACCTCCCATCGTACAACCCACCTTCCCATGTACAACCCACCTCCCCATGTACAACCCACTCTTCCACGTACAACCCACCTCCCCATGTACAACCCACCTCCCCACGTACAACCCACCTCCCCTACGAACAACCCACCTCCATGTACAACCCACCTCCCCACGTACAACCCACCTCCCCATGTACAACCCACCTCCCTCACGTACAACCCACCTTCCCATGTACAACCCACCTCCCCATGTACAACCCACCTCCTCCACGTACAACCCACCTCCCCATGTACAACCCACCTCCCCACGTACAACCCACCTCCCCACGAACAACCCACCACCCCATGTACAACCCACCTCCCCCATATACAACCCACCTCCCTCACGTACAAACCACATCCCCCAAGTACAACCCACCTCCTCCATGTACAACCCACCTCCCCATATACAACCCACCTCCCTCATGTACAACCCACCTCCCCCACGATAGGTTTACAATAATTTAATTATGAAGAAACACAATGAAACATATTTTTTCGTTAGGTTCAGAATGATTTTTGCGAAATTATTGCATACACAAGTTTTCACTTGCTTTTTTCGGCAAGAAGAGCGTTGTAATTAAGCCAAAATCGCGTTTTACCTATTCAGCACGACATATATATATATATATATATATATATATATATATATATATATATATATGCAGAACATCTACTGTGAAAAAATAGTGAACGTCCAAGCGCTTTCATGATTTGTCACATTATGAAGGAACTGTAAAAATAAAAGATCAATAGAAAGGTATATAAGGACGAGACTACACCTCACTGTCAACTTAAACACATTTTTATGATGATGTAGAAGGTAGTCAAGGACCAGTCAAACACAGCTTATATTCTACCCAAGCTTCAAGATTTTAACTTGTCTAATGTATCTTAAAGTTTCCCAAATTTTATTAATTGTAAATGAATCTAATTTGTATAATCCTAAAGCAATATTCAAATTAATTTCAAAACTAGTTTTTATGAAACTTGATTCTGTTATATTTCTATCGACTATGGACTTCAAGTGGAATGGAAAATCAATTGGATGGTTAAAATCTCTCACGTGAATAAACAAAACATTAGACACTTGTCCAATTCTAATGGTATATTTATGTTGTTTTAATCTTAGTTCAAGACTTTTACCAGTTTGACCATAATAAACTTTATCACAATCTTTACGAGGAATCTTGTAGACAGCCGTCAGCATTTTTTGGAGGGGAATTTTGAATCAAATACTTTTTTAGTGTATCGAGATTTTTAAATACAACTTTGATATTAATATTCTTAAGTAGAGAAGACACATCAACCAAGTTTTCATGGTACTGGAGAAACAACGTATTTTTATGTTGGATAAGGTTGGTTGTCTTTTCTTGAAGTGTAAAGAGTATTTTTAGTAATTTTAAAAGATTTGTCATTTAAGTATTTTGAGTATTTTAGATTATTAACTATTTCAGAAATCTTCTGGATTTCTTCATCTATGAACTCTGGGATGCAAAGCTTAGAAATTCACTATTTTTTACAGTGGTTACTCTGCATATTGTGTGATATCACCTGTTAACTGTGATCTTATTGCGTGTATATATATATATATAAATTCACGGGATACACCTGTCAAACACGTTTCTTAGTCTACAGGTGTTCCATGGGAAACACCTGTTACACACAGTAAATTAATCGAATTAGTAAGGTTAAACGTTCCCAAGAACTAGTGAACCTGGATGAATGGCACCAACCTTCCTGCACGACTGCTGCTGTGGCACTGACACACCAGTGCCACCAGCCTACCTCGCAACACCCGACGTTCACTGCGTGGCCGCCTGGCACTCATCAACAAACCCACACACACCTGAGCAACTCAACACTGGTTATATATTATATATATATATATATATATATATATATATATATATATATATATATATATATATATATATATATATAATATACTGAGTATACTTTAATCCCTATCTTAGGGATTAACGTATTCTCAACTGGCGGTGAAAAGATTACACGCAGTCTTAGTGACCCTCTGTGTCTATAGTTTTAAAGCCTAATTAACCAGCTTGTTCAACAGGACGCTGCTGACGGTAGTCGCTCACACTGAGGCTCCTAATTCTCGCATGTGAGACAAAGGCGCTACCACTGAGGCACTTGCCACCTGGAGGCGGCAAAGGAGCAACATCCTCTACAGAAGTGATATTAATTAATCAAAGTTTTATTTGCAGCACATATTATATAGCACATACGTAGACACTGGGTCTACCCACTTGGTTCACATACGTCCCACTAGAGAGTCACTGGTATAGACCTAGTTTCTGAAGATGTCAGGCACCGAGGTAGAACTACACTGGCTTACAACGGTCTCACTCTGTGCCAGGCTAACCTGGAAACTCCTGCCCCCTCTGGACTGGCTCTGGTGGCCCTCAGTCTGTTCGCCTGTGTACTCACTCTTTCAAATAAACAGAGCTAGTCTGTAGCCCTTTGTCTACAACCTCCTGGCTTCCCAGCTAGCTTCCAGACTTCAGAAAAGCAAGTTAAAGCACATATAGACGCCATTTGTATGAACACTGCTTTCAGGAGTTAAGTCTCAGTATTTTAATAACATAAACATTCTCCATATTTATCACTTAGGTTTCAGGAGACGTTATACGAGGGATACCTTTGTAATTAATCCGGTGGATTATCTGAGAACCCAGAGGCATGATGACACTAGATTTACAAGACACTTGATACAGTGAACCATAACATATTATGCAATAAACAACAAGGTACAGGTATAAAATTTGGACACTAATTTGTCTTACGTGAAAAAGAAGACCCATACTGTCAAGATCAGTATTGTAGAATCAGAGCTCTTGCTGACGTGGTGTTTCCCAGGGTCACATCTGGGTACCTTAGTATTTCTGTGTTATGTGAACGACATGTCCATCACTGTTAAGTGTAAACGTCTGTTGTATACAAATGACAGTGTGCTTCTTGTCTCAGGTAAACACCCACAGGATATAATTAATGTATTATCACTGGAACTGGATATGTATCACAAAACTGAGGAGAAGCAGAAGCCATACTCTTTGGCACAACAAATACGTTTTCATTTAGCGTGTAACAGAGCCCATCACCAGAGTACCTTCACTATAATGTCTGGTACACTCCCTGATGTATGCATGACACGACACCTGAGAGTGAACAATGTCGCTCAAAAAGCAGATGCCAGGTTAAAGTTCATCTACAGACAGTCACATTGCCTACCAGCGAAGGCACAGTGCCCACCAAATAGGCATGCAAGACACTGTATCTTGTATCTAGCTCTTATACAGTGTCATGTAGATTATTTTTATTCTTCATTGTTCTCATCTCTAACTAAATAAACTGAAAGACAAACTTCCAATTACCCAGAATAAAATGGCCAGCTTCACCTTCGACCTGGGGTCTAGAAGAACATATACTCCAGGATAAATTACAAGAAAGTGGTGTATTTTGTGCCAGAGCGGCTAACGTTTTTGAGTGGGGCTTCGCACCTCCCAATTTTTGGGGACCCAAACAACCCCCTCCCCTTTTTTTAATTTTTAATTTTTTGGGGTTTACAATTTTTTTCTTTTTCATAGTATATTATATCTCGGGGGGTGAACCCCCTTACTCCAATTCCTCGGATTAAAATTTCTCCATTGAGTAAATGAAGTGTGAAGTGTGACTTCCTTAGAGTTGTGTGTAGCGCAAGCAAATTTAATTTTTATGGGGTATTGACATTAGGATGTTTTTACAATCTAGACCTTATGTGCTTTATTTATAATGATGTTATTTTACAGCTCCTGCCTGGGTCTAATATTTTACACCAGATCGAGCTACAGCTCTGGGTACCCTGTAAGTGGGTCCCACATTTAAGAGCTAATAATTATATATATGGTACCCTGGTACCTAAGGTAAGGTACCTAATGGTATTGCAGTTCCTGGATACAATATTTAGTGATTTTAACTCAAGAAAACATATTTTCCACCTCTTGCATCTAAACCCTCACGTGTTATTAGCTAAACCCTCACGTGTTATTAGCTAAACACTCACGTGTTATTAGCTAAACACTCACGTGTTATTAGCTAGCATATTTGCAATTTTTAAGGTGCATAAAACAGAGGTGACTCAATACAAGTGGTCAATCAATGCACAAATTAATTTTTACAAATTTTATTTATAAATGATAAAACAAAATAACGCACAATACAATACAAATGTTGTACATAATACATTACAATACAATGCAAATGTTGTACATAATACATTACAATACAATAGAAATGTTGTACATAATACATTACATTACAATACAAATGTTATACATCATACAGAAATCACAGATTTAGGGTAAGTCGAAATTAGTTGTGAGTTGTGATCATTGTTGATAATGGAAAGTTGTAAGTTGTTGAAAGTTGTTGTAAGTTGTTGTAAGTTGTTGTAAGTTGTTGTAAGTTGTTGTAAGTTGTTGCAAGTTGTTGTAAGTTGTTGCAAGTTGTTATCATCATCGTTGTGGCAGCTGAAAGTTGTGACGCATATGGAATGTGTTGTGATCATTGTTGGTAATGGAAAAGTTGAGGATGAAAATTAGGATTAATGTAAATGTGTTATTACTAAACTAGTGTTTTGGCAAAATAGTTGTATTAGTGAAAATTGTTATAAGATGATGTAAAATAGTGTTGTGAACTAAAATGTGTTTTATAATGTGATTGCTAATGTGTTAAATAAACTAGTTTTGCTAAAACCAGAAACTAAAATTCCGTGTATGATTAAGATGTGTTGTAAGAATGTGTTGTGAAACTTATAAAATGGTGTTGTGTATATTGTGAGTTGTGAATGTTGTGAAGGGATGAAAGAATAATTTTGGCTCAACCAAAATCTATAATTCCTGTATGATGTGTAACAATTGTATTGTATTGTAATGTATTATGTACAACATTTGTATTGATTTGTGTTATTTTGATGTATTGTTTATAAATTAAATTTATAAAAATGAATTTATGTATTGATTGACCAATCCTGGTACCACTTACAGGGTACCAGGAGCTATAGCTCGATCTGAAGTAAATATTTGACCCAGGAGCTGTAAAAAACTTCCTTATGAATAAGGCATATAAGGTCTAGATTGTAAAAACCACTCTAAGGAAGTCACACTGCACACTCCATTTACTGAATGGAAAAATTTTGATCTGAGGAATTGGAGTAACGGGGTCACCTGAGATATAACAGTATGAAAAAGGCAATCCCCCAAAATTAAAAAAAATCGAAGAGAGGGGAGAGGGGTTGTGCACGTCCCCCCTCCCAAAAATTAAGGAGGTAGAGCCCCCACTCAAAAAAGTTACCCGCTCTGGCACAAAATACACTACTCAACAACAAGTAGATATGGTTAGCGTGACAGATAGACTCGAACAGCTGAAACTCAATCATGTTTCCAATATTGTTCACAAGTTGTGTTCTGAATATCTCGCTGCAAGTTTTGTCAAGGTCAGGAACCAAAGCCAGTATGGTGGCAGGGCAAGTGAGCACTTGTAGTGCTCACAGCAGGCAGTGCTCACAGCAGGCAGTGCTCACAGCAGGCAGTGCTCACAGCAGGCAGTACTCACAGCAGGCAGTGCTCACAGCAGGCAGTGCTCACAGCAGGCAGTGCTCACAGCAGGCAGTACTCACAGCAGGCAGTGCTCACAGCAGGCAGTGCTCACAGCAGGCAGTGCTCATAGCAGGCAGTGCTCACAGCAAGCAGTGCTCACAACAGGCAGTGCTCACAGCAAGCAGTGCTCACAACAGGCAGTGCTCACAGCAAGCAGTGCTCACAACAGGCAGTGCTCACAGCAAACAGTGCTCACAACAGGCAGTGCTCACAGCAAGCAGTGCTCACAACAGGCAGTCACGTCTCCAACACTGTTACACCACAATCAACCACTGCACTGAGTTGCCTGACCAGCTCAAAATGTTTTATGGTAATAATAATAATAATAATAATAATAATAATAATAATAATAATAATAATAATAATAATAATAATAACAATAATAATAATAATAATAATAATAATAATAATAATAATAATAATAATAATAATAAATAATAATAATAATAATAATAATAACAATAATAATAATAATAATAATAATAATAATAATAATAATAATAATAATAATAATAATAATAATAATAATAATAATAATAATAATCTTGATTTCTACAAGTACATGATGCAACTATTACGAAATACTTTAAGAATACTTAATTAATGAAGCTACAGAGGACCCAAATGGAAATATGTCACTTTGTTCTGGGTTACCTGGAGTATACCTGTAGAGAGTTTCAGGGGTCAACGCCCCCGCAGCCCGTTTCATGACCAGGCCTCATGGTGGATCAGGATCTGATCAACCAGGCTGCTACTGCTGGCCGCACACAATCCAGCGTACGAACCACAGCCCGGTTAGTCTAGTCAGATACTGACTTTATGTCCTTGTCTAGCACCTTCTTGAAGACAGCCAGGGGTCTATTGGTAATCTCCCTTATGTATGCTGGGAGGTAGTTAACAGTCTTGGGCCCCTGACATTTATTGTGTTGTCTCTTAGTGTACTCGTGGCCCCTTTGCTTTTCATTGGAGGGGGGGATGTTGCATCACCTGCCCAGTCTTTTTTTTCGTAGGGAGTGATTTTCGTGTGAAAATTTGAAACGAGTCCCTCTAGGATTTTCCAAGTATATATTATCATATATCTTTCTCGCCTGCATTCCAGGGAAAACAAATCAAGGGACTTCAACCGTTCCCAATAGTTTAGGTGTTTTATTGTGTTTATGCATGCCGTAATAGTTCTCTGTACATTCTCCAGGTCTGCAGTTTTGCCTGCCTTGAAAGGGGCCGTTAGTGAATAGCAATATTCCATCCTAGAGAGAACGAGCAATTTGAAGAGAATCATCATGGGCTTGGCATTCCTAGTTTTGTAGGTTCTCATTATCCATCCTATCATTTTCTAAGCATATCTAATAGAAAGATTGTTGTGATCTTTGAAAGTGAGATCCTCAGACATTATCATTCCCAGGTCTTTCACATTAGTTTTTCGCTCTATTGTGTGATTGGAATTTGTTTTATACTCCGGTACGGTTTTAATTTCTTCGAATTTTCCATATCGGAATAATTGAAATTTCTCTTCATTGAACTTCATGTTGTTTTCTGCGGTGCATTTAAAGATTTGGTTGATGTCCGCCAGGAGTCTTGTGGTGTCTTCGATGGTTGACACTGCTGTCCTAGGTAATTTACATATATGTTACTGTATATGATTGTTTGTTTGTTTTTATTCAGGTACATATAACTAGTTACATATAAATTATCATACACTGCAGCATGAAAACAGATTTCATGACATAAAAGGCGATATGAAAAAACTGGAAAACCTTATCTGAAATTCTAGGATCTAAAAAACTGTCACAAAACAGAATGATTAAGTTAACTAAACCAGAAGACTCTCTCCTTCAACCAACCGATACTGCCAACATACTTAATGTCTTTTTCTCAACCATAGGAACAAAGCTAGCAAGCAAAATCCCAACTCAAACATTCAATCTAAAGATTACCTCACTGGTAACTACCCAAACACTATTTTTAACCCCAACAAACCCTACTGAAATTTCGCTCATCATTAAAACACTAAAGAACAAGATAGGAAACCTAAATAACTTACCTCCACTCATGTATAAAAAAGCTTCTCATGTGTTGTCACCAATTATTGCAACTCTCTTTAACAAATCCATTGAATCTTCCACCTTCCCATACATAGTCAAGACAGCAAGGATCATCCTGATCTTCAAGGGAGGTGATCCAACTGAACTGAACAACTATAGGCCTATCTCAAACTTGCCCCTACTATCTAAAATCTTTGAACAATTAATTAACAAATAAGTCTACTCCTACCTCGTAACCCACAACATACTCAACTCCTGTCAGTTTGGGTTCAGACCAAAAAAAGTGCTAATGATGCTATTATACATATGCTTGAACTAATGTATTCTGCACTTGGAAAAATGAATTTTCCCTGGAACTTTTCATAGACTTACGAAAAGGTTTTGATACAGTTGACCATGACCTTTTGCACCTAAAAATCGCACATTACAGGGTCAAAGGACACTCACTCGATTACCTAAAATCTTATCTTAGCAGTAGAACCCAGTATGTATATACAAATGGAGCCAGCTCCACTACACCTATTCTTATTGGAGTTCCACAGGGAGTGTCCTTGGCCCACTTCTCTTTCTCATTTACATCAATGACCTCCCAAACGCATCTAATCTCCTTAAAACTATTTTATTTGCAGATGACACTACTTATATCTTCTCTCACCTAAACCCAACCATACTATCAGACACTGTAAATGACGAACTACAAAAAATATCTACTTGGATGACTACCAACAAACTTACTGCTATTTGGAAACAGAGCTTCAAATATACAGCTAATCATATTGATAAATGGTTCACCCATTTCTAGACAGACAGAGGGCAAATTTCTAGGTGTCCACCTTGACTGCAGTCTCAAATTCCAGACACACACATACAGCAAATTTCCAAGAAAGTCTCCAAAACAGCAGGCATCCTTTCAAAGATATGGTACTATGTACCTCTCTCTCATTTACCCTTACCTCACCTATGGTATTTGTGCAGGAGGCTCAACCACAGCAAATTACCTTAAACTTTTAATAACCCAACAAAAAGCTGCAGTACGATTGATTACTAACTCCTGCACTACACAACTCACTCCACCACTTTTCAAGAGCCTTAACTTGCTTAATATACAAAGCATCCACACTTATTATTGTGCCTAATACATACACAGAACACTATACTCATATATAAACCCTCCTCTCAAGCTCCTCCTTGATAACTATAACAGAACACAGCCATAACACAAGGCACAAATCACTCTTCGATATCCCTCGTGTCCATCTCTCCCTATGCAAAAATGCAATGCACATAAAGGGTCCGAAGATCTGAAATTCATTGCCAGAACACACTACTAAAGGACCCCTGCTGTCTACAAATCAGTTTAAGGTCCTACTAAGAGATCACCTCATCACCCAAAATTAACCAGACAACCCGTAACTAATACCTACCAGTTACTCAAAAGTAACTCATATTGTGCTGACGATTGCTCAACCACTTGCTACTTCAAAATTAGGATGTCTAAATTTCATTGTTTTAAATAGTACTAAATTGTAATAGTATATCATATTGTAAATTGTTCTATTGTAATACAGTACTGTAATCTTTATAAAATAATTTAATAGTGTAATTATTCTCTACTAGACTTATCAAAACCATGTAGCATTACCTAATAGCATATTTAATTCTCTTGTACTCACTGTAACTTATCTAATGACTATATGAATTATTATTACCTTCCTAATCTTAAGTTAATTTTTAAGTTTGCCCGAAATGTTCTGCATACTAAGGGGCTTTTGGCATGTACACCCAACTATTATATTACTCTGTACAACCATGTATCATGTCAAAATAAACTTCTAAATTCTTATTCTTATGTGTAAATTACCCAGGATAACCCCAAAAAGTCAGACAATTGTGCTTATGTGTACCTGTAAAATAAACTTACTAACACCTGCTGTCCCTATTTAACTAGCAGTAAGTAACTACCTGAGTGTTAGAAAACTGGTGTGGGTGGCATCCGGGAGCCCAATGGATGTAAGACAAGACAGTCCACAATGACGCACTGACTTTCTTGGGTCATCCTAGGTGGCTAACCCTCTGGGTTAAAAATCTCAAGAATCTTATCTTGTCTTATCTTAACATTAATGGAAAAAATTAATATGAAGTACTTTTCATTGTAAATAATAAGACTGGTCCAAATGTGTCTATGCGCCTATGTAAATATGAATTATCCTAGGTTGAATCCACATTATATACTTTTGATAGGCTAGTAACTCCTATGTGCTCTCCAAACCACTGTTAAAACTTTATATATTATGTAACAAAAGCTTAAATACAAAGTTACATGAAAAAGCAATACATTTTAGTTTAAGTTACCATAACAAGATGCATTTTCTGTTATTCTTAACGAGTTAAAGAAAATGAATAAAAGGGGAAAATTGTAAATTATTAAATGTAGTTTATGTGTATAATATATTGTAATACTGTATTGTAATAATATATTGTTAAGTACAAAAGAAAGCCACAAGCATGCTGTGCTAGATGTAGAGTCTTTATTTCCAGCTGGGTGACTCGCTGGGTGACTCGCTGGATGACTTGCTGGTTGACCGGCTGGGTGACCGGCTGGTTGACCGGCTGGGTGACCTGCTGGTTGACCGGCTGGGTGACCGGCTAGTGGTGAGGGTGACTCTCTGATCAAGAACATCACCAGTAAGGGACAACAAGAACAAGAACAAGCCTGGTCTACGTCAGAGGTACACACCATTCCTTGCAACAACTGTGACCAAACATACGCGGGCAACACGTCATTTCTCAATACCTGTACACCAGCAGAATGAACAACTGGAAAAACACCTGTGTTTCACACAGAAAATCCAACAGTCACCTCATCAACCAAGATGCCTTTTGGTCGCTGTAAGATCCAAGAAAGGTATCCCCGTATTGAAGTTTATATGAGAACTTATGAGATGCCCACTCTGGCAATCACTGTTGACACAGATAAGACAAGACTCCTCGAGTCCCTTTCTCACAAGCACCCCTAGGCTACACTTCTCTTGAGAATCAACTAAGCTGCAGGAAATTCCTGCCTCCATGCACGAACTTGAACAGACTTATTTGGTTTGTGGAGTAAATAATAGCTAGAAATCCCTTGATTCTACCCAGGCTACCTAAATTTATAATGGCTTCTCCCTCACTTCAAGACGCCACGTGCACTGAAGGACTGATTCCTGCAAAATGTTAAATATTATTAGTAAATCCCACAACACCTTAGGGTTCCCTGAAGTCTTTGGAAGTTTCCCTAACTAATATTTATGTGCGTGAGGAACTACTAACTTCTGGTGTAATATTCAAAGGGTAGTCACACAGCAATCTTAGTTGCTATGTACCATTGAGATAGGTGTCTGATCGCTCGCAACCCATAGCTCAAATGTCCTATTTCCCAAAATACCGTTGGCCAACTAATACTAGGAGAAAAACAGCAGTTTGTCTTACTACGGGAGCCTGGGAAGAAACAATATCCACAGTACATTGGGGAAGCCTTTTAGATCTTTATCGTTGGTCACAGGCTGTAGTATTTTGAAGACAGCGTGGTCACTGAGCTGGGAACTCCATAGAGATCTTGACCGACTGCTGTTTTTTTCCAGAAAAGCGAGGGAGGGCTCTGTATGCTTCTACTTCACCTTGCTTGTACAAAGATGCAGGCTTTCACAATATGCCTAATCTCCTTACCTAATACAACGTAATATTAATGTCTCAGGATATATTATTAATTCTAATATAATTTCCTAACAATTTAAACCTACCTAAATCAACCTTAAGATGCAAATCTATCAATTTATGAGCACTGAACTTAATGTTATTGTTGGGGCAAGAATGTGTTAAGGGTCACTGTTACCACAACATTGAATTATTTTACATATGACCTCCACAGTGGAATTTTTGGTCTCAATAAATTTCCACATCCACCTGTCGCAAAGGTAGAGGCTAAGTCTAGATCAAGTTCACCTTCCGCAAACCGTCCCAGTGGGCACTGACACTAGTGCCGTCTTGCCATTCTCGTCGAGGAGACGCTGGTCCAGCCACTGTCTCAGCCAGCCAGCTCGTGTCTCACAGCCAGTCAGATTAGATCTCACAGCCAAGGTCACCCTGTCCCTCCAGCCAGCCACTGTCTCAGCCAGCCACTGTCTCAGCCAGTCACTGTCTCAACCAGCCACTGTCTCAACCAGCCACTGTCTCAACCAGTGTCTCAGCCACTGTCTCAACCAGCCACTGTCTCAGCCAGCCACTGTCTCAGCCAGCCACTGTCTCAGCCAGCCACTGTCTCAGTCAGCCACTGTTTCAACCAGCCACTGTCTCAGCCAGCATCAGCTAAATATGTGAAAACAACATTCCCATATTCTCAACTTGACGAACACATGTTAAACAATATAATCTTATTCTCAATATGTGTAATCTTCCCGAACATTAAAAAACATGATCGTGTCCCACTTATGTTAATATGCTAGAACGCTCATCACCTATTATCATAATCAAACCAGTAATTCATTAAACAATTAAACTTGATAAAAGCCAAATAACGTGAACTAATAGGATATTCAATTCTCTTGTGCTCATTGTAACTCCTAAATTCACACTTACACCCACCTGAGTGAGTGTATGTGTGCAGTTACTCATGTTGTTATTGCCATATTAATATTAAGTTAGACTTAAGTTTGCCCGAAATGCACTACATATTAAGGGGATTTTGGCATGCACATATGTCATTCATCACTGTACAAATATTGTATTATGCTGAAATAAAGCATTATTATTATTATTATTATTATTATTATTATTATTATTATTATTATTATTATTATTATTATTATTATTTTATTATTATTATTATTATTATTATTATTATTATTATTATTATTATTATTATTATTATTATTATCGGAACATTCTCACCGACAATGTAGTTTACCTTACAAATTTTCGTTTATTCCTCGAGAACGCCTTATGCGATCAGCTTCAAACTTTCTTCACTTGGGCAAAGGTTATGGGACTATTTTCTCGAGTGGTCGCCTTGTGCTCAATGCTACATAGGGCATTTTACAAATTTTGTTTCTGTGTAGCAAGTGGTGAGAGTGTCAGCGGTGGTGTCCTACTTACTACAAGGTTGTTATAGTGTGTCCTACTTACTACAAGGTTGTTATAGTGTGTCCTACTTACTACAAGGTTGTTATAGTGTGTCCTACTTACTACAAGGTTGTTATAGTGTGTCCTACTTACTACAAGGTTGTATAGTGTGTCCTACTTACTACAAGGAACTGGATACAAGGAACTGGAGTTCTTTGTATCGAATTTGATTTCCTCCCATTTCACAGGGAATGTAAGACTTGTACGACACAAGTGAGAACTTCTGCGAATATTATTATTATTATTATTATTATTATTATTATTATTATTAGTGCTACTACTACAATCAAATCACTAAACCCACAAGGGTCATACAACACTTCCGCAAATAGATCATGAAAAGTGGAACTGATCTTTAAATTAATTAGATACACGACCAGTGTGAAGTGAGGCACCAGAGACACTTCCAGCACCGTCACTCACTTCAACAACAGAGACACTTCCAGCACCGTCACTCACTTCAACAACAGAGACACTTCCAGCACCGTCACTCACTTCAACAACAGTGACACTTCCAGCACCGTCACTCACTTCAACAACAGGACACTTCCAGCACCGTCACTCACTTCAACAACAGAGACACTTCCAGCACCGTCACTCACTTCAACAACAGAGACACTTCCAGCACCGTCACTCACTTCAACAACAGAGACACTTCCAGCACCGTCACTCACTTCAACAACAGTGACACTTCCAGCACCGTCACTCACTTCAACAACAGTGACACTTCCAGCACCGTCACTCACTTCAACAACAGTGACACTTCCAGCACCGTCACTCACTTCAACAACAGTGACACTTCCAGCACCGTCACTCACTTCAACAACAGAGACACTTCCAGCACCGTCACTCACTTCAACAACAGTGACACTTCCAGCACCGTCACTCACTTCAACAACAGTGACACTTCCAGCACCGTCACTCACTTCAACAACAGAGACACTTCCAGCACCGTCACTCACTTCAACAACAGTGACACTTCCAGCACCGTCACTCACTTCAACAACAGTGACACTTCCAGCACCGTCACTCACTTCAACAACAGTGACACTTCCAGCACCGTCACTCACTTCAACAACAGAGACACTTCCAGCACCGTCACTCACTTCAACAACAGTGACACTTCCAGCACCGTCACTCACTTCAACAACAGTGACACTTCCAGCACCGTCACTCACTTCAACAACAGTGACACTTCCAGCACCGTCACTCACTTCAACAACAGTGACACTTCCAGCACCGTCACTCACTTCAACAACAGTGACACTTCCAGCACCGTCACTCACTTCAACAACAGTGACACTTCCAGCACCGTCACTCACTTCAACAACAGTGACACTTCCAGCACCGTCACTCACTTCAACAACAGTGACACTTCCAGCACCGTCACTCACTTCAACAACAGTGACACTTCCAGCACCGTCACTCACTTCAACAACAGTGACACTTCCAGCACCGTCACTCACTTCAACAACAGTGACACTTCCAGCACCGTCACTCACTTCAACAACAGTGACACTTCCAGCACCGTCACTCACTTCAACAACAGTGACACTTCCAGCACCGTCACTCACTTCAACACTAAACTTTTAACTCCAGACCAAAATTTAAATTAAAACAAGTTGCGAATGAGGGACCATATATATATATATATATATATATATATATATATATATATATATATATATATATATATATATATATATATATATATATATATATATATATGTACTCACCTAATTGTGGTTGCAGGGGTCGAGACTCAGCTCCTGGCCCCGCCTCTTCACTGACCGCTTCTGGGTCTCTTCTCTCCCTGCTCCATGAGCTTTATCATACATTGTCTTAAAGCTATGTATGGTTCCTGACTCCACTACATCGTTCGCTAGACTATTCCACTTCCTAACTACTATATGGCTGAAGAAGTGCTTCCTAACATCCCTCTGACTCATCTGAGTCTTCAGCTTCCAGTTGTGTCCCCTTGTTTCTGTGTTCCCTCTCTGGAACATCCTGTCACTGTCTACCTTGTCGATTCCCCGCATTATTTTGTATGTCGTTATCATGTCTCCTCTAACCCTTCTGTCCTCCAGTGTTGTTAGTCCTATTTCCCTCATCTTTCTTCATAGGGCAGTCCCCCGAGTTGTGGCACTAACCTTGTCACAAACCTTTGCACTTTCTCTAGTTTCTTTACGTGCTTGACCAGGTGTGGGTTCCAGACTGGTGTTGCATATTCTAGTATGGGCCTGACGTACACGGTGTAAAGTGTCTTGAACGATTCCTTGTTAAGGTAACGGAACGCTAATCTTAGGTTTGCCAGTCGCCCATATGCTGCTGCAGTTATCTGGTTGATGTGCGCCTCCGGAGACGTGCTTGGCGTTATACTCACCCCAAGGTCTTTCTCCTTTGACGAGGTTTGTAGCCTTTGTCCACCTAGCCTGTACTCTGTGAGCGGTCTTCTTTGCCCTTCCCATGTGTGTGTGTGTGTGTGTGTGTGTGTGTGTGTGTGTGTGTGTGTGTGTGTGTATGTGTGTGTGGCCCCTCCCTCCTGCGTAACTTGTGGGACGCCAAAATAATGATAAAGATAATAAAAGTCTCCCACCCCTGCTGTACCTGATGTAGTGTGCATGGTCCCCCAAGTGTGTGTGTGTGTGTGTTCACCTATTTGTTGTGGCGGGGGGTTGAGTGTCAGACAAGGTCCAGTTTCTCCAACAACTATTACCAGCTCATACCCTGCTATCCTCGTGGACGGCTTTATCATACCAAGTCATTCAACACTTCCTCGTGTCGGTCACTCCACTTGCTGGCAACCTTGACGATTAAGAAATATCTCCTGACTTCTGTAACTCATCTGTGCTTTCAGTTTCCAGCTTTGCCTTTGTATATCAGTTTAACACCTGTGTTAACTGTCCCTATTTACAAAATCATTATCACGTCTCTTCTGGCTCTTCTATTTTCTAATGTCTTCAGGTTTACCGTCGTCGCTCTGAGATGGTCTTCACATCTGTCGTATACAGAGTCTTCAATGACTGTTGTGGTTCCTGAAAGCCAGTCTGGGATTTGCCAGACACACATTCACTGCAGAGGATATTCAAATGACTTGTGCGTCTGATTCTCTCTCTCTCTCTCTCTCTCTCTCTCTCTCTCTCTCTCTCTCTCTCTCTCTCTCTCTCGTTCTACTGGTCACCTCTAGTTCTCTCTCTCTCTCGTTCTACTGGTCACCTCTAGTTCTCTCTCTCTCTCTCCGTTCTACTGGTCACCTCTGGTTCTCTCTCTCTCTCGTTCTACTGGTCACCTCTAGTTCTCTCTCCTCTCTCTCGTTCTCTGGTCACCTCTAGTCTCTCTCTCACTCGTTCTACTGGTCTCTCTCTCTCGGTGCTCCTGGTCACCTCTGGTTCTCTCTCTCTCGGTTCTACTGGTCACCTCTAGTTTCTCTCTCTCTCGGTTCTACTGGTCCTCTTTCTCTCCCCGGTTCTACTGGTCACCTCTGGTTCTCTCTCTCTCGGTTCTACTGGTCACCTCTGTTCTTCTCTCTCTCTCGGTTCTCACTGTCACCTCTGGTTCTCTCTCTCTCGGTTCTACTGGTCACCTCTGGTTCTCTCTCGCGGTTCTACTGGTCACCTCAGGTTCTCTCTCTCTCTTGGTTCTACTGGTCACCTCTAGTTCTCTCTCTCTCTCTCGGTTCTACTGGTTCTCTCTCTCTCTCGGTGCTCCTGGTCACCTCTGGTTCTCTCTCTCTCGGTTCTACTGGTCACCTCTAGTTCTCTCTCTCTCTCTCGGTTCTACTGGTTCTCTCTTTCTCTCGGTTCTACTGGTCACCTCTGGTTCTCTCTCTCTCGGTTCTACTGGTCACCTCTGGTTCTTTCTCTCTCTCTCTTTCGGTTCTACTGTCACCTCTGGTTCTCTCTCTCTCTCGGTTCTACTGGTCACCTCTGGTTCTCTCTCGCGGTTCTACTGGTCACCTCAGGTTCTCTCTCTCTCTCGGTTCTACTGGTCACCTCTGGTTCTCTCTCTCAGTTCTACTGATCACCTCTGGTTTTTCTCTCTCTCTCGGTTCTACTGGTCACCTCTGGTTCTCTCTCTCGGTTCTACTGGTCACCTCTGGTTTCTCTCTCTCTCGGTTCTACTGGTCACCTCTGGTTTCTCTCTCGTTCTACTGGCACCTCTGGTTTTTCTCTCTCTCTCGGTTCTACTGGTCACCTCTGGTTCTCTCTCTCGGTCTCTACTGTCACCTCTGGTTTCTCTCTCTCTCGGTTCTACTGGTCACCTCTGGTTCTCTCTCTCGGTTCTACTGGTCACCTCTGGTTCTCTCTCTCTCTCTCTCTCGGTTCTACTGGTCACCTCTGGTTCTCTCTCTCTCTCTCGGTTCTACTGGTCACCTCTGGTTCTCTCTCTCTCGGTTCTACTGGTCACCTCTGGTTCTCTCTCTCTCGGTTCTACTGGTCACCTCTGGTTCTCTCTCTCTCGGTTCTACTGGTCACCTCTGGTTCTCTCTCTCTCGGTTCTACTTGTCACCTCTGGTTCTCTCTCTCTCTCGGTTCTACTGGTCCCCTCTGGTTCTCTCTCTCTCTCGGTTCTACTGGTCACCTCTGGTTCTCTCTCTCTCTCTCTCTCTCTCGGTTCTACAGGTCACCTCTGGTTCTCTCTCTCACTCGGTTCTACTGGTCACCTCTGGTTCTCTCTCTCGGTTCTACTGGTCACCTCTGGTTCTCTCTCTCTCTCGGTTCTACTGGTCACCTCTGGTTCTCTCTCTCTCTCGGTTCTACTGGTCACCTCTGGTTCTCTCTCTCTCCCTGAGGGAGCTTTGCAGTCTCAGTCCTCCCAGATTCTACTCTGTTTTCAGTCTTTTTAATCCACCTCCCTATAATTCATTTCGTTGCATTTACTGGAGTCGAATTGCAGTAGTCACTAGGCAGACCAACCCTGCAGGTCGTCCTGGTGCAGTTGTTGCATTTCCCTTCTCTTTCTGGTGTTTATTGTCGCCATTAATTTGACATCATCTACGAACGGGGAGAAATGGAACTCCATAACTTTGTGCAAGTCATTCACAATTACAAGAGAACTACCAATTCACTTGGAAATTTATCTGCTGCAGCTGTCTGTTCTGACGCGTCTTTGCTGACAGTCACTCTCACCATACTGTGATACACTGTATACTGTGATACATTGTATACTGTGATACACTGTATACTGTGATACATTGTATACTGTGATACACTGTATACTGTGATACATTGTATACTGTGATACACTGTATACTGTGATACATTGTATACTGTGATACACTGTATACTGTGATACACTGTATACTGTGATCACTGTATCTGTGATACACTATCTGTGATACACTGTATACTGTGATACACTGTATACTGTGATACACTGTATACTGTGATACACTGTATACTGTGATACACTGTATACTGTGATACACTGTATACTGTGATACACTGTATACTATGATACACTGTATACTGTGATACACTGTATACTGTGATACATGTATACTGTGATACACTGTATACTGTGATACACTGTATACTGTGATACACTGTATACTGTGATACACTGTATACTGTGATACACTGTATACTGTGATACATTGTATACTGTGATACACTGTATACTGTGATACACTGTATACTGTGATACACTGTATACTGTGATACACTGTATACTGTGATACACTGTATACTGTGATACACTGTATACTGTGATACACTGTATACTGTGATACACTGTATAATGTGATACATTGTATACTGTGATACACTGTATACTGTGATACACTGTATACTGTATTATCATGTATACTGTGATACACTGTATACTGTGATACACTGTATCTGTGATACACTGTATCTGTGATACATTGTATACTGTGATACATGATACTGTGATACACTGTATACTGATCACACTGTATACTTGATACACTGTATACTTGATACATTGTATACTGTGATACATCTGATCTTGATACTGTATACTGTATACCTGTATACTGTATCTGTATACTGTGATACACTGTATACTGTGATACATTGTATACTGTGATACACTGTATACTGTGATACATTGTATACAGTATACACTCTGTCATACTGTGATACACTGTATACTGTGATACACTGTATACTGTGATACACTGTATACTGTGATACACTGCATACTGTGATACACTGTATACTGTGATACACTGTATACTGTGATACACTGTATACTGTGATACACTGTATATGTGATACATTGTATACGGGATACACTGTATACTGTGATACACTGTATACTGTGATACATTGTATACTGTGATACACTGTATACTGTGATACACTGTATACTGTGATACACTGTATACTGTGATACACTGTATACTGTGATACACTGTATACTGTGATACACTGTATACTGTGATACACTGTATACTGTGATACACTGTATACTGTGATACACTGTATACTGTGATACACTGTATACTGTGATACACTGTATACTGTGATACACTGTAGTTCAATCCTCTTATCCTTACTCTCTTCTCTAGTTTGTGGCTCACTTTAATCTATAGTTCAATGCCAAATGACTTTTAGTAGATCCAGAATATGTAGCCCACCCATCACTCTCTCTCTCTCTCTCACTCACTCTTACTCTCTCTCTCTCTCTCTCTCTCTCTCTCTCTCTCTCTCTCTCACTCTTCTCTCTCTCTCTCTCTCTCTCTCTCACACACACACTTTTTTTCCTCTATCATAAACCTCCAGGAGGTTTATAAAACAGTATTCATCACCTCTTCATTAATTTTCTTTCCTCCAGGTATTCCTCCACTCTTATAAATATGTATTCTATCACCTTACACATTATGTATGTCACTCATACTGATCTCTAGTTAAATCCTATCTGCCTGTCCCCATTTTTAAAATACTGAGATTACAGTCACTACTTTGTTTACGTCTCTGACAAAGCAGCTTCCACTGACTTTGAGATTTCACAGAAAGGGTCATGCATTTCTTGTCTTCTCTCACAGCCCAGTGTGATACTTATTCTGGTCTATTTTCATTTAAGATTTTCAGCTCATCCGGCCCTTTTCTTTATTTTATCTCTTGCACTGTTGTGTGTGTGTGTGTGTGTGTGTGTGTGTGTGTGTGTGTGTGTGTGTGTGTGTGGTTCTAGCACCCTGTTGTGTGTGTGGTGTCTAGCACCCGTTGTGTGTGTGGTGTCTAGCACCCGTTGTGTGTTGGTGTCTAGCACCTTGTGTGTGTGTCTAGTACCCATTGTGTATGTGGTGTCTAGCACCGTTTGTGTGTGGTGTCTGGTACCCGTTGTGTGTGTGTTTCTCACCCTTGTTGTTGTTTATGCACCCTTGTTGTGTGGTGTCTAGTACACGTTGGTGTGGTGTCTAGCACCCTTTGTGTGTGTGGTGTATAGCACCGTTGTTGTGTGGTGTTAGCACCGTGTGTGTGTGGTGTCTAGCCGTTGTGTTGTGGTGTCTAGCACCTGTTGTGTGTGTGGTGTCTAGTGCCTGTTGTGTTGGTGTCTAGCACCTGTTTGTGTGTGGTGTATGCACCTGTTGTGTGTGTGGTGTATAGCACCCGTTGTGTGTGTGGTGTATAGCACCGTTGTGTGTGTGTGTCTAGTACCCATTGTTGTGTGGTGTCTAGCACCCGTGTGTTGTGGTGTCTAGCACCCGTTGTGTGTGTGGTGTCTAGCAACGTTGTGTGTGTGGTTCTAGCCCAGTTGTGTGTGTGGTGTCTAGCACGTTTTTGTGTGTGGTGTCTAGACCGTTGTGTGTGTGGTGTCTAGCACCCGTTGTGTGTGTGGTGTCTAGCACCCGTGTGTGTGGTGTCTAGCACCCGTTGTGTGTGGTGTCTGAGCACCGTTGTGTGTGGTGTCTAGCACCGTTGTGTGTGTGGTGTCTGCACCCATTGTGTGTGGTGTCAGCACCGTTTGTGTGTGGTGTCTAGCACCCGTTGTGTGTGTGGTGTCTAGCACCCGTTGTGTGTGTGGTGTCTAGTACCTTGTGTGTGTGGTGTCTAGCACCCGTTGTGTGTGTGGTGTCTAGTACCCATTGTGTGTGTGGTGTCTAGTACCCATTGTGTGTGTGGTGTCTAGTACCCATTGTGTGTGTGGTGTCTAGCACCCGTTGTGTGTGTGGTGTCTAGCACCCGTTGTGTGTGTGGTGTCTAGCACCCGTTGTGTGTGTGGTGTCTAGCACCCGTTGTGTGTGTGGTGTCTAGCACCCGTTGTGTGTGTGGTGTCTAGCACCCGTTGTGTGTGTGGTGTCTAGCACCCGTTGTGTGTGTGGTGTCTAGCACCCGTTGGTGTTCCCTTTCTTTCTCTGTGACTCTGTTTTTGTTATTATTTATACTGTAAATAAATAATTTTAAACTGTTGAGTGAGCTCTTGGCAGACTTCCTTGTCGTTCCTCTTGAGCTCCCTTCCTTCCTTCCTTCCTTCCTTCCTTCCTTCCTTCCTTCCTTCTTCTGATGCGACTCTTCAACATCTTCGAATCAATTTTGAAACTTGGCTCTATTTCGTATTCAAAATATCTCTCAGCCTGTCTTCCTACCCCTCGTCAGCTTCTTTCTGGCTCTACTGTTGGTCCTACTTCTGGTTCTACTGTTGGTTCTACTGCTGGTTCTACTATTCGTTCACTGTTAGTTCTATTGTTGGTTCTACTCTTGGTTCTACTGCTGGTTCGTTGTTGGTTCTACTGTTGTTCACTGTTGATTCTATTGCTGGTTCTACTATTGGCTCACTGTTGGTTCTACTGTTAGTTTTACTGCAGGCTCTACTGTTGGTTCTACTGTTTTATGGTGCATTTCTATATTTGTCTTTGCTCATGTGTCTGTGAAACAGCGACTCTCACTTTTCTCAATAATGTAAGTGCTTCTAAGAATTATATGTTATAGTACTTATAACTTGCAGTATTTATGTATTTAATAGTCAAATTACTATAACTAAGACTATAACTGTAGGTGTATGTTCTCTGTGTCCCATGGTACTAAGATTATACCTGTCTTGCAATACCATGACTGCCTTGCAACACCAGGACTCTATCTTGCAATACCAGGACACTGTCTTGTAACACCAGGACTCTGTCTTGCAACGTCACGACTCATCCTTGCAACGTCACGACACACCCCTGCAACATCACAACATCCTTGCAACACCACGACTCATCCTTGCAACACCACGACTCATCCTTGCAACGTCACGACACATCCCTGCAACATCACAACTCATCCTTGCAACACCACGACTCATCCTTGCAACACCACGACTCATCCTTGCAACACCACGACTCATCCTTGCAATATCACGACTCATCCTTTCAACATCACGACTCATCCTTACAATACCACGACTCATCCTTGCAACACCACGACTCATCCTTGCAATACCACGACTCATCCTTTCAACATCACGACTCATCCTTGCAATACCACGACTCATCCTTGCAACACCACGACTCATCCTTGCAACACCACGACTCATCCTTGCAATATCACGACTCATCCTTGCAATATCACGACTCATCCTTGCAACATCACGACTCATCCTTAAAATACCACGACTCATCCTTTCAACACCACGACTCATCCTTGCAACACCACGACTCATCCTTTCAACATCACGACTCATCCTTGCAATACCACGACTCATCCTTGCAACACCACGACTCATCCTTGCAACATCACGACTCATCCTTTCAACATCACGACTCATCTTTATAATACCACGACTCATCCTTGCAATACCACGACTCATCCTTTCAACATCACGACTCATCCTTGCAATACCACGACTCATCCTTTCAACATCACGACTCATCCTTACAATACCACGACTCATCCTTTCAACATCACGACTCATCCTTGCAACATCACGACTCATCCTTGCAACATCACGACTCATCCTTACAACACCACGACTCATCCTTGCAACACCACGACTCATCCTTGCAATACCACGACTCATCCTTGCAACACCACGACTCATCCTTGCAATACCACGACTCATCCTTGCAATACCACGACTCATCCTTACAATACCACGACTCATCCTTGCAACATCACGACTCATCCTTGCAACATCACGATTCATCCTTGCAACATCACGACTTTGATAACCTCATCTTAATAAGTAATACTTCACTATCAGGGGTGGGGGGAAATTTTCCCCTCTTCCCCAGCGACAGTAGCAATATCCCGAGTTTTTCCCCGCCAAGGTTAAAGTGGCAGGGGAATATATGGACTGGAGCTCCGGGGCCGCACAGACAGAAAAAAAAAAGAGTGTAATTTCTTCCCTTAATTGCCTAATGAAGAAGGATGTGGGGGCGTGTGCTTCCCACTGTAACAGCCCCCCCTCCTGGCTTCCCGCTTCCAGGGGGAGGGGGAATCTCAGCTCCTGGCCCCACCTCTTTAACTACAACACCGGTCCGCTGGACCCTTAGGATATCTACTCTTCAAACTGTGTATTGTTGTGTCATTACCTCATTGTGTTGATCACACTGTAGTACAATAGTTGTTCTTCGTGTTGTGTGTGTGTGTTGTGTGGTGTGTGTTGTGTGGTGTGTGTTGTGTGGTGTGTGTTGTGTGTTGTGTGTTGTGTGTTGTGTGATGTGTGAGGGTGTTGTGTGATGTGTACTGTGTGTTGTGTGTTGTGTGGTGTGTGTTGTGTGGTGTATGTTGTGTGGTGTGTGATGTTGTGTGGTGTGTGTGTGTGTATGTGTGTTTGTGTGATGTGTGAGTGTGTGTGTGTGTTGTGTGATGTGTGTGTTGTGTGATGTGTGAGTGTGTGTTGTGTGTGTGTGTAGTGTGTGTGTTGTGTGATGTGTAGTGTGTGTGTGTGTGTGGGTGTGTGTGTGATGTGGTGAGGTGTGTGTGTGTGATGTGGTGGTGTGTGTTGTGTGATGTGATGGGTGTTGTGTGATGTGTGAGGGTGTTGTGTGATGTGTGAGGTGTTGTGTGTGTGTGGGTGTTGTGTGGTGTGTGTGATGATGTGTGTGTGTTGTGTGTGTGTGGGTGTTGTGTGATGTGTGGGTGTTGTGTGATGTGTGAGGGTGTGTGTTGTGATGTGTGTGTGTGTGTTGTGTGATGTGTGAGTGGTGTTGTGTGTGTGTGTTGTGTGTGTTGTGTGTGTGTGAGGGTGTTGTGTGATGTGTGTGATGGGTGTTGTGTGATGTGTGAGGGTGTTGTGTGTGTGTGAGGGTGTTGTGTGATGTGTGAGGTGTTGTGTGATGTGTGAGGGTGTTGTGTGATGTGTGGGGTGTTGTGTGATGTGTGAGGTGTTGTGTGATGTGTGAGGGTGTTGTGTGATGTGTGAGGTGTTGTGTGATGTGTGAGGGTGTTGTGTGATTGTGTGAGGGTGTTGTGTGATGTGAGGTGTTGTGTGATGTGGAGGTGTTGTGTGATGTAGGGTGTTGTGTGATGTGTGAGGTGTTGTGTGATGTGTGAGGTGTTGTGTGATGTGTGGGGTGGGTGTGTGTGTGATGTGTGAGGTGTTGTGTGATGTGTGAGGTGTTGTGTGATTGGGTGTTGTGTGATGTGAGGGTGTTGTGTGATTGTGAGGGTGTTGTGTGATGTGAGGTGTTGTGTGATGTGTGAGGGTGTTGTGTGATGTGTGAGGGTGTTGTGTGATGTGTGAGGGTGTTGTGTGATGTGTGAGGGTGTTGTGTGATGTGTGAGGGTGTTGTGTGATGTGTGAGGGTGTTGTGTGATGTGTGAGGGTGTTGTGTGATGTGTGAGGGTGTTGTGTGATGTGTGAGGGTGTTGTGTGATGTGTGAGGGTGTTGTGTGATGTGTGCTGTGTACTGGCGGTGTAACTGATTTTTTTTTGAATGGGGATTGGAAGCAAACAGGTTTCATCAAAGGGGAGGGCAGCTCTGATATCCTGGACCTAGAGCCTTTCACCCTGGAAGGGATGAGAGGAGATTCGAACATTGGTCCAGGTGAATTCCTGACATTATCATCTTTCACCATACTGAAGCATTACTTGGGAGATGAAGGTGATGCAGCTTCCTACCTTCCTTCTCTCTCTCTCTCCCTTCCTTCTCTTTCCTTCCTCTCTCCCTCCTCCTCTCTCTCCCTCCCTCCCTCCTCTCTCCTTCCTCTCTCCCTCCCTCCCTCTCAATACCTTTCAGGAAGTTATTTGAACCATTTATTTTCTCTCTCTCTCTCTCT
Source organism: Cherax destructor (assembly GCA_009830355.1). NCBI lineage: Eukaryota > Metazoa > Arthropoda > Malacostraca > Decapoda > Parastacidae > Cherax > Cherax destructor. The sequence goes on from WNWK01001341.1 coordinate 193,462, forward strand.
CTCTATCTCTCTCTCTCTCTCTCTCTCTCTCTCTCTCTCTCTCTCTCTCTCTCTCTCTCTCTTTTTTGAGTCTGCATTGCCGGGATCTTTAATCTCTTAAATTCAGGTCGCCTTGCATATATAAGTGTGAGCCCAGCATCCACAATGAGGAGTGTTCGGGAGGGTGGTAGCTGCTGGCGCACACTCTGACACCAACTCACAGATAAAAGAGTCATAGGAGAGAAAGTCACATAAAGAAAGTCACATAAAGAAAGTCACGAGAATGAAAGTCATAGTCATAGGAAAGCTCCAAGGAAAACAGCCACAGGAAAACACCCACAGGATAAAGTCACAGGGAAAAAGGTCACAGCGTTCTTCACACAGTGTCCCCACAGGACAGAAATTTCAAGGAAGTAAGTCACAGCTTTCACCCCACAGCAACTACCCAAAACACAGAAGAATCCCACACGACACAGTGCAAACGCTAAGTCAGCAGTGACATAATGTAAGTTATGTGTGTGTGAGAGTGTAGTACAGGTTTACCAACACTCTGAGCGAGGTCCATAGTGTCGTTAGAAGCAACGAAGTCTACGAACGTCGACACATACTGCAGACACAGGAGGGAATTCTAAATCCATGAGTGGTCTGGTGAGTGAGTGGTCTGGTAAGTGAGTGGTCTGGTAAGTGAGTGGTCTGGTAAGTGAGTGGTCTGGTAAGTGAGTGGTCTGGTAAGTGAGTGGTCTGGTAAGTGAGTGGTCTGGTAAGTGAGTGGTCTGGTAAGTGAGAGGTCTGGTAAGTGAGTGGTCTGGTAAGTGAGTGGTCTGGTAAGTGAGTGGTCTGGTAAGTGAGTGGTCTGGTAAGTGAGTGGTCTGGTAAGTGAGAGGTCTGGTAAGTGAGTGGTCTGGCAAGTGAGTGGTCTGGCAAGTGAGTGGTCTGGAAGTGAGTGGTCTGGGAAGTGGAGTGGTCTGGTAAGTGAGTGGTCTGGTAAGTGAGTGGTCGTAAGTGAGTGGTTTGGAAGGAGAGGTCTGGTAAGTGAGTGGTCTGGTAAGTGAGAGGTCTGGTAAGGAGAGGTCTGGTAAGTGAGTGGTCTGGTAAGTGAGTGGTCTGGTAAGTGAGTGGTCTGGTAAGTGAGAGGTCTGGAAGTGAGTGGTCTGGTAAGTGAGTGGTCTGGTAAGTGAGTGGTCTGGTCAAGGAGTGGTCTGGTAAGGAGTGGTCTGGCAAGTGAGTGGTCTGGTAAGTGAGTGGTCTGGTAAGTGAGAGGTCTGGTAAGTGAGTGGTCTGGTAAGTGGAGAGGTCTGGTGTGAGTGGTCTGGTAAGGTGAGTGGTCTGGTAAGTGAGAGGTCTGGTAAGTGAGTGGTCTGGTAAGTGAGTGGTCTGGTGTGAGTGGTCTGGTAAGTGAGTGGTCTGGTAAGTGAGTGGTCTGGTAGAGGTGAGAGGTCTGGTAAGTGAGTGGTCTGGTAAGTGAGTGGTCTGGTAAGTGAGTGGTCTGGAGTGAGAGGTCTGGTAAGTGAGTGGTCTGGTAAGTGAGTGGTCTGGTAAGGAGAGGTCTGGTAAGTGAGTGGTCTGGTAAGTGAGAGGTCTGGTAAGTGAGTGGTCTAGTAAGTGAGAGGTCTGGTAAGTGAGTGGTCTGGTAAGTGAGAGGTCTGGTGAGTGGTCTGGTAAGTGAGAGGTCTGGTAAGTGAGTGGTCTGGTAAGTGAGTGGTCTGGTAAGTGAGTGGTCTGGTAAGTGAGTGGTCTGGTAAGTGAGTGGTCTGGTAAGTGAGAGGTCTGGTAAGTGAGTGGTCTGGTAAGTGAGTGGTCTGGTAAGTGAGTGGTCTGGTAAGTGAGAGGTCTGGTAAGTGAGTGGTCTGGTAAGTGAGTGGTCTGGCAAGGAGAGGTCTGGTAAGTGAGGGTCTAGTAAGTGAGAGGTCCGCAAGTGAGTGGTCTGGTAAGGAGAGGTCTGGTGAGTGGTCTGGTAAGTGAGAGGTCTGGTAAGTGAGTGGTCTGGTAAGTGAGTGGTCTGGTAAGTGAGTGGTCTGGTAAGTGAGTGGTCTGGTAAGGAGTGGTCTGGTAAGTGAGGGTCTGGTAAGTGAGTGGTCTGGTAAGTGAGAGGTCTGGTAAGTGAGTGGTCTGGCAGTGTGAGTGTCTGGCAGTGTGAGTGTCTGGCAGTGTGAGTGTCTGGCAGTGTGAGTGTCTGGCAGTGTGAGTGTCTGGCAGTGTGAGTGTCTGGCAGTGTGAGTGTCTGGCAGTGTGAGTGTCTGGCAGTGTGAGTGTCTGGCAGTGTGAGTGTCTGGCAGTGTGAGTGTCTGGCAGTGTGAGTGTCTGGCAGTGTGAGTGTCTGGCAGTGTGAGTGTCTGGCAGTGTGAGTGTCTGGCAGTGTGAGTGTCTGGCAGTGTGAGTGTCTGGCAGTGTGAGTGTCTGGCAGTGTGAGTGTCTGGCAGTGTGAGTGTCTGGCAGTGTAAGTGTCTGGCAGTGTGAGTGTCTGGCAGTGTAGTGTCTGGCTGGCAGTGTAAGTGTCTGGCAGTGTGAGTGTCTGGCAGTGTGAGTGTCTGGCAGTGTGAGTGTCTGGCAGTGTAAGTGTCTGGCAGTGTGAGTGTCTGGCAGTGTAAGTGTCTGGCAGTGTAAGTGTCTGGCAGTGTGAGTGTCTGGCAGTGTAAGTGTCTGGCAGTGTAAGTGTCTGGCAGTGTGAGTGTCTGGCAGTGTAAGTGTCTGGCAGTGTAAGTGTCTGGCAGTGTAAGTGTCTGGCAGTGTAAGTGTCTGGCAGTGTAAGTGTCTGGCAGTGTAAGTGTCTGGCAGTGTATCCTCGCCAACTTCTCTGGTAATCACAACTTTCTTACTATAAGTAAACAAGTTGTTTGTTAAGTCAATTAGATTTTTCGTTAAAATAAAAGTGGTATTTCCAAATGTTTCGTTCTTTTGCAAATCTATTGAGGATGTTAACTGAAGTTTACTTGTGTCTCCTAACTCTCCCATTGTTTACTTGTGTCTCTTAACTCTTCCATTCTTTACTTGTGTTTCTTAACTCTTCCATTCTTTACTTGTATCTCTTAACTCTTCCATTCTTTACTTGTGTCTCTTAACTCTTCCATTCTTTACTTGTGTCTCTTAACTCTTCCATTCTTTACTTGTGTCTCTTAACTCTTCCATTCTTTATTTGTATCTCTTAACTCTTCCATTGTTTACTTGTGTCTCTTAACTCTTCCATTCTTTACTTGTGTCTCTTAACTCTTCTATTGTTTACTTGTGTCTCTTAACTCTTCCATTGTTTACTTGTGTCTCTTAACTCTTCCATTCTTTACTTGTATCTCTTAACTCTTCCATTCTTTACTTGTATCTCTTAACTCTTCCATTCTTTACTTGTGTCTCTTAACTCTTCCATTCTTTACTTGTGTCTCTTAACTCTTCCATTCATTACTTGTGTCTCTTAACTCTTCCATTCTTTACTTGTGTCTCTTAACTCTTCCATTCTTTACTTGTGTCTCTTAACTCTTCAATTCTTTACTTGTGTCTCTTAACTCTTCCATTCTTTACTTGTGTCTCTTAACTCTTCTCTTCTTTAAGACGAGATAAAAGATGTGTTTCAGAGAGAAGTAAACATTATTCATTGTAGATCTTCGTGACCAGCTGAGCTGTGAGGAATTTCTCCCAGCATCAACACTGTCCTCATCTATCCCTCACCTCCCTCCCCATCCTTCTCTTCTCCCTCCCACCTTTCTCCCCACAACAACCCATCCCTCTATCCTCCCCCTCCTCTCTCCCACACCAAACAGTTGCCAACTAGTTGATATATTCTCTGACTTCGTGCGAAAAGAACTAAACAAGTTAAACCCAAATAAAACATCAATCCAGATAACATCCCGGCTAGGTTTCATCCCTGCTAGGTTTCATCCAGGCTAGGTTTCATCCAGGCTAGGTTTCATCCAGGCTAGGTTTCATCCAGGCTAGGTTTCATCCCTGCTAGGTTTCATCCAGGCTAGGTTTCATCCCTGCTAGGTTTCATCCAGGCTAGGTTTCATCCAGGCTAGGTTTCATCCAGGCTAGGTCTCTAAAAGATGGTGCCTCTGAATTTCCAATCCCCATAATAAGTTTGTTCATCACCACTAATACAGTACCAGAGGGGTTCAAGGAGGCCAGAGTTAGTCCTATCATCAAGAAAAACAGTAGGTCTGATGTCAGCAACTATAGGCCTGTTAGAATACTCAGTGTGATGTCCAAAATTCTAGAGAAGGCGGTGCACTGACAATTAAGTATCTTAATGACAAAAACATTCTCTATAATTACCAATCAGGTTTCAGATCTTACTCGACCGACACCTCCCTAATTAATCTAATGGACTACCTGAAAACTGAAATGTCCCTAGGGAATCTTGTAGGTGTGGTGACCTTGGACTTGCAAAAGGCCTTCGATACGGTCAACCATAATATATTATGTAAGAAACTACTGGCAGTCGGCATAGGTTCTGTAGACTGATTTAAGTCCTATCTGAACAACGGGAAACAAATTGTCAAGATCAACAACACAGAATCACAACATTTGCCGACAGCATGTAGGGTTCCCCAGGTAGTATTTTTGGGTCTCTTATTGTTCCTATTTTATGTGAATGAGATGCCCATCAGTGTTAAGTGTAAGTTTCTGTTGTATGCAGATGACAGTGCTTTGTTAGTGTCAGGTAAAGACCCACAATATATAACTAATGTACTGTCACTAGAACTAGAGTCCTGGAGCATATGGGAAGTAAATAACAAATTAATCATCATAGCTGGGAACAACAGAAGTCATACTCTTTGGCACGAAAAATAAACTGAAAAGGGTAAATAATTTTAACGTCCAGTGTAATGGGGAATCCCCTTTGATCCATGCATGTCAGGAGAATTGACAGGGAACAGTGTAGTAAAGAAAGCGAATGCCAGACTTAAGTTCCTCTACAGACCAACACAGTGTCTACCTACTGAGGATCGCAGGACCCTATGTCTAGCTCTAATACAATGTTATACATATTACTCTTGCTCTTCATGGTACTTTGTCTTAACAAAAAACTGAAAGAGAGACTACAAATCAGCCAGAACAAAATGGTGAGATTCATGGTGGCCCTGGGTCCAAGAGAGCATGTAGGCCACGATGAATTACAATAACTGGATATGCTGAATGTTCAAGACAGAGTAAAACAACTGAAGTTAAATCACTTTATAAAATTGCTCACAGTGTCCAGAATACCTTGTTGCCAAGTTTGTCAAGGCTGGGAACCAAAGCAAGTAGTATAGTGGGAAGGGAACACAACATTGTAGTACCCACAGTCAGTGGTCAGGCTTCAAATATTTTATTATACAGCAATAAAGGAGTGGTATAGACTGCCTGCACATGTCAAAAACCTGTCATAGCATGAGCCAGTTCAAGAAAAGAGCCAAAAGGTACTCAGTGAATGTAGCTACAGAAAGGCAGGAAAGTGATTTCTTGTATAGCTAACATACATTCATCTATTACTTTGATCTATCCTCTTATTAATGTTAATGTAAATAACTAAGTTTACTTTATTCCTTGTATTTCTTCTTTTATTGTAACTGATTTTCACATAGTTGAGTTACTTAGTTGTTTTAACTTTTAAGGTATAAATAATAAGTTATTACAAGGACCCCAATGTAAATGAGTCACTTTTTTCTTGGGTTATCCTGGGTAATCTACACATATGCTGCTACTTATAATTTATGTAACTGTATTTATGTGTACCTATACCTGAATAAACTTACTTAACTTAACCCTCTATCCTCATCCTCCACCCTCCCACACCAAGCTCATTCCTCTATCTCCCAACACCCTCCTTCATCAACCCAGTCCTCTATCCTCCAACACCCTCCCTTATCAACCCAGCCCTCTATCCTCCAACAACCTCCACAAAGATGGTAGACTGATAAACCATAACCATTCTGGAAGGTACTACCATCCTGTTAAGTTAAGAGCGAAACGGAAGTCTGTCAAATATTTTGCACTCTGACAGGATTGCTAGTTATTTCTTTGCTTCACTTAGAAGTAAGTTGACGGGTTGGTCTTACAAAGTTCTACTTCCATTCACTAACAACATTACTTTCCTCGGTCCTTCTTAAAAGTACTTAATTCCCGGACCCCGGGAAAGACAACCCACAGACCACTAACAGATATACTCTCCTGTCTAAAAACGAATAAGAAGTTACAGTACCGTGGCTGGAACAATACACAACGCTTCGTCATTGCTTTCCATTCTCTTCTAAATATGGGTTATATGTGCATCCCTCCTGTCTAATGAGTGTGAAACAAACTTCTTAAATGTTTTCCCGAGTGTTCCTGTATAGTTTTTATTCCTCTTGGTTCTTCCACTGTTTGTCTTCATGTTCTTGTTGTCTCCGACATTCACATTCTCGTACAAAGTTCTGAGAGTTACAGTTGTTATATGAGTTACTGACACGCTTTTAAAGAGAGAAAAAATATATAGTTTTACTGGCGAAACATAGTTTGTAAATGTTTTCACAAAAATACCTTTGTGTTTCTTCGTGTATGTTGTATTGTAGTCTGTGCTCAGCTGAGTTTGTTACCTACAGTAACTCTGACCTCAGCTCACTGAACGTCGTTGAACGTAAGTGACGAGCAAGTGTGGGATCCATGGTAGTAGTGGTTTATCTTACGTGACTATTAAGTGTTATGAACACTTGTCAGTGCTCAATCATAACAAATATGAAGACAGAAACTCAGAAGATCGATTGATCTGTATATTTCGACCTTCCCTTCTGGGAGTCGAAATATACAGATATATATATACAGGTCGAAATATACAGCAATGGATATACAGATCGAAATGTACAGCAATCAATATACAGATCGAAATATGCTGATGAATCTTCTGAGTTTGTGTCTCCACGTAGGGTATTACTGGGCGTGTGATTGTTAGTTTAATGGTACAACCCTTGGCTCACGAGAGAAAAGTCCCCCTAAAATCATTTCCTTGGTTGGGCGAAATGTATGGGCAGGTTTAACTCCTGCTTCCTATGTTTAATGCACCTGATACCCATGTTTAATACACTTGCTACCCATGTGTACATAGAAGCAAATAGGTGCCTGAATCTTAGTCAAATGACGTGAGTCACATCCTAGGGAAGAGTACCTAACGCAAAGAAGACACATTATTTCCACTGGGGTCCCTAGGTCCTCCTCAGGGATGCGACCTAAGACAATTGACTAACACTACGTCCCACCCGACCAGAGAATCGTACCCTGGTTCCTCAGTTGTGAACTGAACACGCTACCACTGTGCTACCATTCACCACTGAGATCATTTTCTTAGTGGGAATATCTGCCGATGGCGCTTTATCGGTGCGCTACGCCAAAACAGCAACTGCGCTATCTTGGCGGTAGCGCTGGTATTAGGCTATAAAACCTTGCTCTGACTTATCAAGAGGCAGATGTACTATAGTATACACCAAGAATCTTAATTCCTATTTAAGGGGTTAAAGTATTCTTGACTGGTAGTGAACATGTAGCCTTAATGACCCGCGTGTAGCAGATTGGCGTGAAACTCACTCCATTAACTTAATCGTCAACAAGCACACTCAATCTAAAATCACACACACACACACACACACACACACACACACACACACACACACACACACACACACACACACACATACACAGGGTACGATCAAGATGAAGGCAGCATCAGGTCCTCAGCAGGAACCAGTCTCAAATAATAAATGTACTGGAGTGGAGGGAACGTACTGGAGGGAGTGACCAACCTTTGAGGGAGTGGAAGAAGTAGAGATACTCAAGGAACTGGAGGGATTAAAAACTGGAATATTTACAATAACTGGATGGATTAAAACTGGAATACTTACAATAACTGGAGGGATTAAAAACTGGAATGAGTGGATTTTAGTAAGTGAAGAACATTAGTAACTGGAAGAACATTAATAACTGGAAGAACATTAGTAACTGAAAGGATTTTAGTAACTTTAATGGAATATAGTAACTGGAATAACTTAGGAGGTGGAATAACTTAGGAGGTGGAATAACTTAAAAGGTGGAATAACTTAGGAGGTGGAATAACTTAGGAGGTGGAATAACTTAAAAGGTGGAATAACTTAGGAGGTGGAACAACTTAGGAGGTGGAACAACTTAGGAGGTGGAATAACTTAGGAGGTGGAATAACTTAGGAGGTGGAATAACTTAGGAGGTGGAATAACTTAGGAGGTGGAATAACTTAGGAGGTATAACTTAGGAGGTGGAATAACTTAGGTGGAATAACTTAAGAGGTGGAACAACTTAGGAGGTGGAATAACTTAGGAGGTGGAATAACTTAGGAGGTGGAATAACTTAGGAGGTGGAATAACTTAGGAGGTGGAATAACTTAGGAGGTGGAATAACTTAGGAGGTGGAACAACTTAGGAGGTGGAATAACTTAGGAGGTGGAATAACTTAGGAGGTGGAATAACTTAGGAGGTGGAATAACTTAGGAGGTGGAATAACTTAGGAGGTGGAACTTAGGAGGTGGAATAACTTAGGAGGTGGAACAACTTAGGAGGTGGAATAACTTAGGAGGTGGAATAACTTAGGAGGTGGAATAACTTAGGAGGTGGAATAACTTAGGAGGTGGAATAACTTAGGAGGTGGAATAACTTAAGAGGTGGAATAACTTAGGAGGTGGAATAACTTAGGAGGTGGAATGCATTAGTTGTGGGTGCTATGATAGAAGCCACAATCACCACAGACGACTCAACTCACTCACACAAATCCACAAGACACCATAATTCCCTTATTATAGGGTAAGTTATAAGTCATCAGCCTCACAAAATGCATCAACAGTGATTGAGTTTACGCAGCATTAAGCCTTAAGTATTAAATGTCTTAAATATTAAATTCTTAAGTATTAAATGTCTTAAATATTAAATGTCTTAAGTATTGCTGGGTCTTAGTTTATATACTGTGTTAGACTCAGCCTCTTATTAATCACGCTTGTTGACTCCATTACTACTGGCTACTTCTCTGCTGTTGTTGCTGCTGTTGTTGCTGCTGCTGCTGTTGTTGTTGCTGCTGCTGTTGTTGCTGCTGCTGCTGTTATTGCTGCTGCAGCTGCTGTTGTTGCTATTACTGTTCCTGCGGCTCTGCTGTTGTTGTTATTACTGTTCCTGCGGCTCTGCTGTTGCTGTTTCCACTAGTGCTTCAACTGCATGCCTCGCCTCAATTAATAATAATAATAATAATAATAATAATAATAATAATAATAATTAATAATAATAATAATAATAATAATTGTTATTATTAGTTTTATTATTCTTATGGTATTTTATATTCTTATTATTCTTATGGTATTTATTATTATTATTATTATTATTATTATTATTATTATTATTATTATTATTATTATTTATTATTATAATTATTATTTATTATTATCATTATTTTAATACGCTGGCCGTCTCCCACCGAGGCAGGGTGACCCGAAAAAGAAACAATTTCACCATCATTCACACTATCACGGTCTTGCCAGATGAGCGCAGATACGACAGTTTAGATGTCACTAAACACCCCCAAGCCCCTCCTTTATAGTGCAGGCACTGTATTAATAATAATAATAGAAATAATAATAATAATAATAATAATAATAATACTTCTAATACTATTACTACTAGTACTGCTACTACTAGTACTGCTACTACTACTATTACTACTACTACTACATTTATTAATAATAATAATGTGGGTACCTGGGTATAATTCTTAATGGAGACTCGATCCTCCCTCCATGACTCGTCACACTATTCTTAACTATACTCCCATAATTGTTCGTACATTTAAAAAAAAAATATCCCTCTCGATTATATTTCAAAATATTTTCTCAATCACATTGCTCCTGCAGGAGAGGTGGATATGGCGATACCATGGACCAGCAGGCGTGGCAGTGGGAAGAACCTGCTTGCCCCTGCTCGTGTCCCTCCTGCTGGCTGCTACTTCGACTGCTACAGATACACAAGGTGAGTCTCGGCCCGTTAGCGCAGTCGAAGTGGCCCCCGAGGTCCTTAGCAGGGAGGAGCTGGGTTATAATATCAGCGACCTTCAGGAGGACTCGCCGCTCCTCCTCGATGATGTGGATGACTTGCCGCCGCTGAGTGCCACGGACCAGCCTTCGGCAGCTCGAAATCCCTCTGGTAAGATTATGTTCTTCAGTTCTTGCTCATGCGAGGTCCGGCCGCTAACAGAACGCTACAAGCCCATGCTTACAATGGTGCAGGAGTAGGGGGGTTGCAACTTACAATGGTGCAGGAGTAGGGGGGTTGCAACTTACAATGGTGCAGGAGTAGGGGGTTGCAACTTACAATGGTGCAGGAGTAGGGGTTGCAGCTTACAATGGTGCAGGAGTAGGGGTTGCAACTTACAATGGTGCAGGAGTAGGGGGTTGCAGCTTACAATAGTGCAGGAGTAGGGGTTGCAACTTACAATGGTGCAGGAGTAGGGGTTGCAGCTTACAATGGTGCAGGAGTAGGGGTTGCAGCTTACAATGGTGCAGGAGTAGGGGGTTGCAACTTACAATGGTGCAGGAGTAGGGGATTGCAACTTACAATGGTGCAGGAGTAGGGGTTGCAACTTACAATAGTGCAGGAATGGGGGTTGCAGCTTACAATGGTGAAGGAATGGGGGTTGCAGCTTACAATGGTGCAGGAATGGGGGTTGCAACTACAATGGTGAGGAATGGGTTGCACACAATGGTGAAGGAATGAGGGTGGGGTTGCAGCTACAATGGTGAAGGAATGGGGGTTGCAACTTACAATGGTGAAGGAATGGGGGTTGCAGCTTACAATGGTGAAGGAATGGGGGTTGCAACTTACAATGGTGCAGGAATGGGGGTTGCAGCTTACAATGGTGAAGGAATGGGGGTTGCAGCTTACAATGGTGAGGAATGGGGGTTGCAACTTACAATGGTGAAGGAATGGGGGTTGCAGCTTACAATGGTGCAGGAATGGGGGTTGCAGCTTACAATGGTGAAGGAATGGGGGTTGCAGCTTACAATGGTGCAGGAATGGGGTTGCAACTTACAATGGTGAAGGAATGGGGGTTGCAGCTTACAATGGTGAAGGAATGGGGTTGCAACTTACAATGGTGAAGGAATGGGGGTTGCAGCTTACAATGGTGCAGGAATGGGGGTTGCAACTTACAATGGTGAAGGAATGGGGGTTGCAGCTTACAATGGTGAAGGAATGGGGGTTGCAACTTACAATGGTGAAGGAATGGGGGTTGCAGCTTACAATGGTGAAGGAATGGGGGTTGCAACTTACAATGGTGAAGGAATGGGGGTTGCAGCTTACAATGGTGAAGGAATGGGGGTTGCACTTACAATGGTGAAGGAATAGGGGGTTGCACTTACAATGGTGAAGGAATGGGGGTTGCAGACTTACAATGGTGAAGGAATGGGGGTTGCAACTTACAATGGTGAAGAAATGGGGGTTGCAGCTTACAATGGTGAAGGAATGGGGGTTGCAGCTTACAATGGTGAAGGAATGGGGGTTGCAGCTTACAATGGTGAAGGAATGGGGGTTGCAACTTACAATGGTGAAGGAATGGGGGTTGCAGCTTACAATGGTGCAGGAATGGGGGTTGCAACTTACAATGGTGAAGGAATGGGGGTTGCAGCTTACAATGGTGCAGGAATGGGGGTTGCAGCTTACAATGGTGAAGGAATGGGTGGTTGCAGCTTACAATGGTGCAGTAATGGGGGTTGCAGCTTACAATGGTGAAGGAATGGGGGTTGCAGCTTACAATGGTGAAGGAATGGGGGTTGCAGCTTACAATGGTGAAGGAATGGGGGTTGCAGCTTTCAATGGTGAAGGAATGGGGGTTGCAACTTACAATGGTGAAGGAATGGGGGTTGCAGCTTACAATGGTGAAGGAATGGGGGTTGCAGCTTACAACGGTGAAGGAATGTGGGGTTGCAGCTTACAATGGTGAAGGAATGGGGGTTGCAGCTTACAATGGTGAAGGAATGGGGGTTGCAACTTACAATGGTGAAGGAATGGGGTTGCAGCTTACAATGGTGAAGGAATGGGGGTTGCAGCTTACAACGGTGAAGGAATGGGGGTTGCAGCTTACAATGGTGAAGGAATGGGGGTTGCAACTTACAATGGTGCAGGAATGGGGGTTGCAACTTACAATGGTGCAGGAATGGGGGGGTGCAACTTACAATGGTGCAGGAATGGGGGTTGCAACTTACAATGGTGCAGGAATGGGGGGTTGCAACTTACAATGGTGCAGGAATGGGGGGTTGCACCTTACAATGGTGAAGGAATGGGGGGTTGCAACTTACAATGGTGCAGGAATGGGGGGGTTGCAACATACAATGGTGCAGGAATGGGGGGTTGCAACATACAATGGTGCAGGAATGGGGTCGGTGTAAACATTTTAACACAAGTCTCTACTCAGTTGATGAAGAAAGATTAGGGCAAATTATAAAACATTCTATGGAAATTAAAAAACTTTTTAGGGAAATTAGAAAACGACGACAGAAGTTTCCTATGAAGGTTTCTGTATGATAGAAACTATTTGTAGCAAAGGTCTGCTACAGAGTATATGTCGCTCTGTGTAGAGCTTTATCATCCTAGAGCACTGGTTTATGTGGGGTTTATACAGGCTGCCAGACGCAGTAATCTGATCAAAAAGTTTACAGGTCTGCCTTGCCTCAAGCCGGGCTGGTTTTTTTTATTTTTGAGCCTCCAAGGTAGGCTATGAAACCGTCAGAACTATCAGACTCACACAGTGATATGCCATGAATGTAGACACCAGTTTTAAACTGACGGTGGTAGAGTTTAATTAAGTGTTCCTGAAAGAGGACCTTTACGATCTTGTATGAATTATTGTTTTGTCTTTTTTTTCTCGCTTCCTTCGTACTTTTTGGTTTTATTTCGCTCATAACTCGATAACCTCTCATCCGATGGGGTTCAAATTTTGAACGTTTGTGTACAGTAGCGAGAACTTGAGTTCCTAGAAAACTCAAGTGGATAGGTGCAAATTTGATCATTTTATGTGTAAAATTGTGTGAGATTTTGATTCCTGTTCAATCAACAAAATATATGCATATTCCTCTTCTAAATTACTTAACTATTTAATGACTAATAAATTTTATGGCTAGGACAGTGCCCTTTAAGTTTAGTTCTTGTGTGGGCATATTTATCAATGCAATAAATCATTCTTTCTCAAAACTTGGATTTTTTCAAATTAAACAATATGAAAAACAAAAAAAATCAATTTTTTTTTCTTAGAGGATTGTAGAGAGATTATGCAATGTAGAGATACCTTTCTGTAATGGCGTAGCGACATACATCTAGTTGATAATTTTGAGATGATAGTGGTGTGTATTTACCTAGGTGAGGGAGGGTAGGGGTTGAGTCATGGCTCTTCGGCTTATCTTCTTACTAACATTTAGTTGAAGGTAAGTAACTTTCTGTTGATACTGACCACTGCATGATCAACAGCATGATTTTGCACGCTGCTTCTGGGAACTTACTTATATTAAGAGGCGCCTGAGTTTCCCTGTCTCCTAATGTCATGTTTATTTTTCCCCTATAATCTACCTTGTCCATAATTACTATCACATTTGCTTTGTCTGTTTCGTAAGGTGAAGTCCAGGATCTTAATTCATGGTATAACTTAACAAATCTTTGAGGACAATTGTTGTTGTAGAGGTCTGAGATTCGCTCAGACCTCTACAACACCTTACGAAAGCAAACAAAGCAAATGCGATAGTAATTATGGACAAGGTAGATTATAGGGGAAAAATAACATATTAGAAAACATGGGAACTGACTCACATAACAGCAGTGTGGTAGTACCCTGGGTTACTTCTAGCTATCATCCTAGGATCAAGTGCTCCAAACTTAGAAATCTTTGCGTAGTGGTTCTCATTACCGTCACCAGTAACGAGTAATTTAAACACTGTTATGATCACCGGATAATCGATTTACATTAATTTAGAAACTTGATTTGATTAGTTTCGTGTATAGTTGACATGAGTGAGTGACCTGCCCTTGCCACTCCAACGTTGCTCTGACTGACTGCACTGACTCACTGAGGAACATACATGTGTAACAGAAGTAGTTTTGAGGAGATCAGTCCCTTAGTAGTTTTGAGGAGATCAGTCCCTTAGTAGTTTTGAGGTGATCAGTCCCTCAGTAGTTTTGAGGTGATCAGTCCCTCAGTAGTTTTGAGGTGATCAGTCCCTCAGCCTTGATAGAAGTTGACCAGTTTCAGATCCATCTTCTGAACAACTCAAAACCACACCTCCACTTCTACTGTCTCCAGTATTGTAATTCACCTCTGCATTCGACTGAAGAAGTCTGCAGAGCAGACGAAACGTTTCGTCAGTAGAGACACCTAAGTGTTGCACATGTGTCTCATGGAACACAAACATTAGTGTGTGGTGTCTCTCTGAGCAATGGTAGCAGCTACCATAACACCATGTTATCCTGTTCACCACTTACCATAGCACCATGCTATCCTGTTCACTAGTTACCATAGCACCATGTTATCATGTTCACCCCTTACCATAACACCATGTTATCCTGTTCACCAGTGTACATAACACCATGTTATCCTGTTCACCAGTGTACATAACACCATTTTATCCTGTTTACCAGTGTCCATAACATTATGTTATCCTGTTCACCAGTGTACATAACACCATGTTATCCTGTTCACCAGTGTACATAACACCATGTTATCCTGTTCACCAGTGTACACAACACCATGTTATCCTGTTCACCAGTGTACATAACACCATGTTATCCTGTTCACCAGTGTCCATAACACCATGTTATCCTGTTCACCAGTGTCCATAACACCATGTTATCCTGTTCACCAGTGTCCATAACACCATGTTATCTTGTTCTCCAGTGTCCATAACACCATGTTATCCTGTTCACCAGTGTCCATAACACCATGTTATCTTGTTCACCAGTGTACATAACACCATGTTATCCTGTTCACCAGTGTACATAACACCATGTTATCCTGTTCACCAGTGTCCATAACACCATGTTATCTTGTTCTCCAGTGTACATAACACCATGTTATCTTGTTCTCCAGTGTACATAACACCATGTTATCTTGTTCTCCAGTGTCCATAACACCATGTTATCCTGTTCACCAGTGTCCATAACACCATGTTATCCTGTTCACCAGTGTTCATAACACCATGTTATCCTGTTCTCCAGCGTCCCTAACACCATATTGGGTAGTTAATAACCTCTACTACTGAATAATGATTATAATCATAAGTATGATTTTTAAAGAGGTGGAGGGGTAAGCCAGCGGAAGGCCTCGGTCAGATGACCAAAAACTTCAGCTGTGGGTCATCATATGACTAAGACCCGCGTCAGGAAACACTTGTCCTGTTTCCTGACCAACATTATGCAGCTGCACACCTCAGCTGCTGAGGGTCAGGCCATAGGCCTCTCAAATACTGTTTGCTCCAGCAGCTGATATTACTTATTGTGGCTGTTTCTGGATTTTGCTCAGTGGCCGATTAAGGTCACATTTTTTTTTTGAGACGGTCTGCCATCTCATTTTCTTTTAAAAAAATACATTGAAAATGTTAGTAAAAGCTTCGAGCTCTTGTCCCAGTGAACTAGTCATTGATTTTTGTAATTTCATTCTATTATATACAATCACATGCTTAAAAACATAAGTATTCTTTTTGATGATTAGCGTGTGGAGATAGTGAGAGCTTGCTGCCTTATACGCTTCATTACATGAAGTCAAAGCTCACTGGATGAGTATAGAGCTTGTCAGACAATGTCAGAGCTCACTGGATGAGTATAGAGCTTGTCAGCCAATGTCAGAGCTCACTGGATGAGTATAGAGCTTGTCAGACAATGTCAGAGCTCAGTGAAGGCGTGTACATCTTACCAGACGTTGTCAAAATCTGGTAAACAGCTTTCCAGACACTATTAGAGCTTCCTGAAGAATTATAAAGCTCACCAGACACTGTATGAAATAAACGAATTATTATATTACTTCTCTAGCGATGGTAGAGCTTTCTCGGCGATTATACAACTTGCGAGTCTATAACAGGAAGCAGGGTAAGAAAGCGAGAGAAAGAGGAAAAGGAGGAGGAGGAAGCAGAGGAGGAAGGGGAAGATAGGAGTAGTGATAATGAGAGAAAGTGTATGAATGAAAATATATATAAAAAAATGGTTTTAAAGTAGATTTTTGTATTTCTTATTTGGAAAAAAAATAGCTGGTAGAAGTAAGTCCAGGAAAATAACTGTTAATAAACACTATTGTAATCATTACTCTTGTGTTGTGTTCTAAATGACGCGTTGAAGAGTCTTGGTAGTGTTGATGGTTGAAACACTGGTGAGTGAGCAGTGTTGCATCACCTAACATCAACATTCACTCTGGATCACACTGACTGTCATTCACTCTGGTTCACACTGACTGTCATTCACTCTGGTTCACACTGACTGTCATTCACTCTGGTTCACACTGACTGTCATTCACTCTGGTTCACACTGACTGTCATTCACTCTGGTTCACACTGACTGTCATTCACTCTGGTTCACACTGACTGTCATTCACTCTGGTTCACACTGACTGTCATTCACTCTGGTTCACACTGACTGTCATTCACTCTGGTTCACACTGACTGTCATTCACTCTGGTTCACACTGACTGTCATTCACTCTGGTTCACACTGACTGTCATTCACTCTGGTTCACACAGACTGTCATTCACTCTGGTTCACACTGACTGTCATTCACTCTGGTTCTCACTGACTGTCATTCACTCTGGTTCACACTGTCACTGGTTCAAACTGTTACTCTGGTTCACACTGTCACTCTGGTTCACACTGACTGTCATTCACTCTGCCTTACACTGACTGTCATTCACTCTGCCTTACATTGACTGTCATTCACTCTGGCTCACACTGGCTGTCATTCACTCTGGCTCACACTGGCTGTCATTCACTCTGGCTCACACTGACTGTCATTCACTCTGGCTCACACTGACTGTCATTCACTCTGCCTTACATTGACTGTCATTCACTCTGGCTCACACTGGCTGTCATTCACTCTGGCTCACACTGGCTGTCATTCACTCTGGCTCACACTGACTTCATAAATTCACTTGATAAAGTGTATATATATTTCTTAAAGTGTCTTTGAATCATTAGACATACTCTTAAAGCTTGCTTTAATAACTTTATTCTGCATTAAAGTATTCTTGCCTGATGGTGTACATGTGACATAGTCTTGAATAACTTTTTGTAGTCAATATAGCCTTTTGAATCTAATAAATGAACCAATTTAGGCACCTGTGAGCACCTGACTAACACCTGACATCTCCAGGATGCTCCACTCCGCTGGGGATGACCTCGGGAGATGTGCTGGACTGGCAGATCTCAGCATCTTCGTCATATCCTTCCGTGTGGGATCCAGGATGTCACGTGAAATACGCTCGTCTGCACCAGCCTAATGGCAAGGCTTGGTGTGCCGGTAGAAGGCAGCAGGAGAGTGGGTCCTCGTTGATCTGGGTGTTCCTGCTAAGGTAAGATAGTAGTCTGGATGGTTCTGATGGGATATGAAAGGAATGTGGGTCTTCCTGCTAGGGTAAGATAGTAGTCTGGATGGTTCTGATGGGATATGAAAGGAATGTGGGTCTTCCTGCTAAGGTAAGATAGTAGTCTGGATGGTTCTGATGGGGTATGAAAGGAATGTGGGTCTTCCTGCTAGGGCAAGACAGGAAAGTGTGTGAGTTCCTGCTAGAATAAGATTGGAATGTGTGTTCCTGATAGTCTTGCTAGGGTAAGATAGGAATATGGGTGCTCTAGCTGGGGGAAGAAATTTAGCTGATAGTACAGGATAAAAAAGAGGTTCTGAAACCCCATAACAGGTGCTGGGACCCTTACCAAGGGTAGCTCCATCAAAAATATAAAAAAGATTATGCCAATGCAGGGATGCCCCTTCCAAGACTGAAGACAAGTTTGGATTCCACTGCCACGGTTGAAGACAGGTTTGCGTGTCTGTGCCAAGACTATAGACTAGACTGGGGGATCAGTGATACGGTTGGTGACAAATTTAGGGGTCCCTGTGTCAAGACTATATACGGGTTTGGAGGAACCCCTGCCAAAGACAATAAACGAGTCTATGGGGTCCCTGTCAAGGCTATGTGCGGTCCATGTCAAGGTAGGATATGAAGCTGAGCAACGATAGCTTTTTACCCGGAAAACCAAACGAGTTTTTGGTAGTTTTGTGGAATCTCGTCCAGCAAGGTACTGAGAGTCACTCAGCGTGGGCGACTTGTCGCTTCCAGATCCTCACAGCTGCGACTCCTGGAGTGAGCCACTGGTCGCTTCCAGATCCTCACAGCTGCGACTCCTGGAGTGAGCCACTGGTCGCTTCCAGATCCTCACAGCTGCGACTCCTGGAGTGAGCCACTGGTCGCTTCCAGATCCTCACAGCTGCGACTCCTGGAGTGAGCCACTGGTCGCTTCCAGATCCTCACAGCTGCGACTCCTGGAGTGAGCCACTGGTCGCTTCCAGATCATCACAAATGCGACTCCTGGAGTGAAAAACATGTTTCCATGTTAGGAAAAATTCAGTTATAAGTAGCAATGAACGGCTGTCAGTGAATTAATAGAAGGGATGTGGACTGGAACCACGGTACCAGACTCACTACATGCCAGGACTCCGTCCAGTCCTCTCTGTGTTCAATATTAGGATAGATCAGGTTATATAGATAAATGGTTCTGAGAACCGACACGATGATGAATTAGATACTTGTGCAAACACTTGGGTATCTTTATTGTCGAAACATTTCGCCAACCAGTGGCTTCCTGGGTCCCATACAGAGAAGAATGACTGAAGATCAGAAGGAATTTGAGGTAATCAGTCCCTCAGCCTGGAGTCGATGTGATCAGTCCATCAATAAAGATACCCAAGTGTTGAACAAGTGTCTAATTCATAGATCAGGTTATGTTAAGTAATATCTATAAGTATAATATATAAATATATAATATAATTATAAATCTTTATTTCTACAAGTACATGTACAAGGTATACAGTCCTAGCTGACATCACTGACATACTACTATATTGAAAGCCAAACCATACCACGGGTGGGGTTCGAACCCGCGGTCACAGAGTCTCAAAACCCCACCCATGGTATGGTTTGTTTGCAATCGTGTCATTACGATTTCGTGAGTCATGTATAGAAAGCCACTTGTTATGTAGAGCATTTCCCGCAAATTAAGTCAATTTTGTCCCAGGATGCGACCCACACCAGTCTACTAAATAACATTCTGCTACGAAAGTTGAGGTTAGAATAGGTTAGTTTACGTTGATTTTAGGTTAATTAAAGTTAGGTTAATTGAAAAAACTTACAAAAAAACCCGAAGATTTTGAGATTTTAAGAAAAACCAAGAAACTTTCTCTTTAATATAAGTTAGAAAATTGATATGGTATTACTATTACATTCATATACTGGTATTATTTCCTTTATTATTTTCATATTTTATTAAGAAAGTAAGTGAAAAAAATAATATTTACAGTAGAAACTAAACATTTATTTTATTTTGTGTCCCTGACCAGCGGCCCTTAGAACTGTCCTCTTAGATAGATATAAACATTGATATATAGATAGACACGCTAATAGATAGACATATAGATATAGATTAGTGATAAAGACTCAATACAACAGTAGAATTTATTTTTATAAAGATACTCATCGTCTCCTTCACACGTAGATAGATAGATATGCAAATAGAAAAATTAGACAGCAACATAGAAATGTAGATAGACAAGCTAGATGGATAGATATGGAGGGGGGAGGGGGTGCCCTTGTTAGTGAGCACAAGCCTCCGACACGTCTCATAGTGACGTCTGAAATTCTCTCATTTAGCGAATATTCTTGACGTCATATAGGAACTCGGAAGTGAGGAGAGAGAGAGAGAGAGAGAGAGAGAGAGAGAGAGAGAGAGAGAGAGAGAGAGAGAGAGAGAGAGAGGAGAGAGAGAGAGAGAGAGAGAGGAAAAAGAGAGAGAGAGAGAAGAGAGAGGAGAGAGAGAGAGAAAAGAGAGAGAGAGAGAGAGAGAGAGAGAGAGAGAGAGGGGAGGAGAGAGAGAAGGAGGGATGGGAAGTGGGAACGAGATACCTTATCTAACAGTCACTCAAGATGTGAGGTGCCACTTGCCAGACAGATATTAAGTGGGTCGTGTTTTATGCTTATCTGGTCGTTGACGACTCAATATAGTGGTAACATTGACGACTCAATATAGTGGTAACATTGACGACTCAATATAGTGGTAACATTGACGACTACACAGAGAAACACTACACAAGGAAACACTACTCAGAGAAACACTATACAGAGAAACACTATACGAACACAATACAGGAAAACACTATACAGAGAAACACAATACAGAGAAACACTATGCAGGGCCACACTACACAGGGCCACACTACACAGGGTCACACTACACAGGGCCACACAACACATGGTCACACTATACAGGCCCACGCTACACATGACCACAAAAAAATGGCCACACTACACATGACCACACTACACAGGGCCACAGTACACATGGCACACTACACATGGCCACACTACACATGGTCACACTACACATGGCCACACTACACATTTCCACACTACACATTTCCACACTACACATGACCACACTACACATGGCCACACTACATAGGACCACACTACACATGTCCACACTACACATGGCCACACTACACATGGCCACACTACACAGGGCCACACTAAACGTAGGCACACTACACATGGCCACACTACACATGGTCACACTACACAGGGCCACACTACACATGGCCACACTACACAGGCCAACATTACACATGGCCACAAATCACATGGCCACACTACACAGGGCCACACTACACATGTCACACTACACATGACCACACTACACATAGCTACACTACACAGGGCCACACTACACAGGGCCACACTACACATGGCCATACTACACATGGTCACACTACACATGGCCACACTACACAGGGTCACACTACACATGTCACACTGCACATGGCCACACTACACATGACCACACTACACATGGCCACACAACACTGGGCCACACTAAACATGGCCACACTACACAGGCCCACAATATACAGAGCCACACTACACAGTGTCACAATACACATGGCCACACTACACATAGTCACACTACATATAGCCACACTACACATGGCCACACTACACAGAGACACACTAAACGTAGGCACACTACACATGGCCACACTATACAGAATCACACTACACAGGGCCGCACTACACATGGCCACAATACATAGGGCCACAATATACATGGCCACACCACACAGGGCCACACTACACATGGCTACACTACACAGGGCCACACTACACAGGGCCACACTACACAAGACCACATTACACATGGCGATACTACACATGGTCACACTACACATGGCCACACTACACTGGGCCACACTACACATGGCCACACTACACAGGGCCACAATACACATGGCCACACTACACAGCACCACATTACACAGGGCTATAATACATATGGCCACAATACACATGGCCACACTACACATGGTAATGTTACACATGACCATACTACACTGGGCCACGCTACACAGGCCCACACTACACAAGACCACAATACACAGGGCCACACTATACAAGGCCAATACACATGGCCACACTCCACATGGTCACACTACATATAGCCACACTACACAGGGCCACACTACATATGGCCACACTACACAGAGACACTAAACGTAAGCACACTACACATGGCCACACTATACAGAATCACACTACACAGGGCCGCACTACACATGGCCACAATACATAGGGCCACAATATACATGGCCACACCACACAGGGCTACACTACACATGACCACACTATACAGGGCCACACTACACATGGCCACAATACATAAGGCCACAATACATACGACCACATTATACATGGCCACAGTACACATGGCCACACTACAAATGGTCATACTACACATGGCCACACTACAAATGGCCACACTACACATGACCACACTACAAAGGGTCACACTACACAAGGCCACACTACACATGGCACACTACACATGACCACACTCACATGGCCACACTACACATGGCCACACTACACAGGGCCACACTACACAGGGACACACTACACATGGCTACACTACACATGGCCACACTATACATGACCACACTACACATGACCACATTATACAGAGATACAAACACTGTTTCTCTCTCTCCTTCTCTCCTATCTTTCTCTCTCCCCCCTCTCCCTTCCTCTCTCCTATCTTTCTCTCTCTCTCTCTCTTATCTCTCTCTCTCTCACATACTCCCTACCCACTCCCTCTAATTCATCACTCCCTTCCCACTCCCTCTATTCCACTATTCCCTACCCACTCCCTCAAATCTATCACTCTCTCTACTCCACCACTCCCTCTACTCCATCTCTACTCCTACTCCCCCCCCACACACACGCACACACACACCATACATGTTCACAAAATGGGATCCCAGAGAGCAGGATGGAAAGTCAGGGGTTCTGAGAAGAGTCTGGAAAGAAAAAATGGGCAGCAGAACTCAGGAAAAGGGAACAAGAGTCGTATAGGAGGTTAGAAGAGCTTAGCAATAAAGTGGAGGACAGTATGGCTGCAGAGAGCAAGAAGTGGGAGCTACAAGCCACAGCTGCAGAGGCTAGGATTTGGAACTTAGAGAGGAACTGAAAAAGCTGAGACAGACTAAAGAACCAAAGAGAAGAACAGGCATGACATTGGAAACTAGAACATCAGTAACAAACATGGGGAATAAAGGAAATGAAGGAGTTAAGACTTATGTAGAGGCCCTATCAGACCACCGGGGACCCGGGAAAAGTCAGGGTGTGAAAGTGGTAGGTTGTTGGGTACAGGGACAGTTGACAGGGAGGGGACTGAAGAAAAGGAAGGAGGCATCTTCCCTGCAGAGGCATTATCAGACCAACAAGAGATTCAGGAAATGGCAAGGAAAGCAGCAATGGAGATATTTAAATTGGATAATGAGATACAAAGGGAAATGAAATGGGAGGCTGAAAGGAAAGGTCAATCTTTGTTCATGGGCTTTAAGAGGCTGAAGGGACAACTTACAATGTAAGATAAAATGGGTAGAAAAATTGGATTGAAAATATCATGAAAGAGACAGGAAAGATAGATATGACCCATTTGACAAATTTTCTGAGAATATGAAGGTTCTCATGTCAGAAACGATGCAAAACACGACTAAGGGACTCACCAAATTACCAGCGGGTATACCTCAACCACAACAGAATACGAGAAGAAAGACATAAACCGAGAGGAAACAAAGATGCAAGGAGCAGAAAAGAGAGAGTCAAGGATGGAGACTGGCAAGGGAATCCAGACTCAGAAGGAAGATCAAACAGAACCTCTCTCAGAACCACCTATAAAAGACCCTCAACCTTGACAACCCTGCTGCAACCAATCAAACTAACCCAAAACAACCCACACTCCATACCCACAACCCAGAGTCCCCCACCACAAGCCCCACCTTCACAGCAACCCCCCATAGTATCTTGCCAAGTCTTCCACTCCCCCAACCCCATCAAGCTCTTAAGACCACAGTATTAAAAAGAAGCTGAAGGTGTGGTACACCAATGCAGCTGGAATAAATAAATGTAAGGAGTGGCATGAAAGAATCATGGAGACATCCCCAGACATCATAGCACTCACAGAAACAAAGCTCACAGGAATGATAACAGATGCGATCTTTCCTCCCAGATACCAGATCCTGAGGAAAGATAGAGGGAGCAGAGGGGAAGGAGTTGCACTGCTCATCAAAAACCAGTGGAGATTTGAGGAAATGGAAGGAATGGACAGATTGGAAACAAGGGACTACATAGTAGAAACAATTGAGACTGGGAGTCCCAAGGTGGTGATTGCAGTGATGTACAACCGTCACAGAATAGCGGGAGGCCGAGAGAAGAATATGATGAGAGCAACAGAGTAATGGTGGACACACTAGCTGAGGTGGTCAGAAGGGCCCACATGGGTAGGGCAAAGTTACTAGTTGTGGGTGATTTCAATCACAAGGATATTGACTGGGAAAACCTGGAGCCACATGAGGGACCTGAAACGTGGAGAGATAAGATGATGAAGGTGGTACTGGAAAACCTCATGCATCAACATGTGAAAGGGACACTACTAGAGAAAGAGAGGAGAGGATGAGCCGGTAAGACTGGACCTCATATTCACCTTGGGCAGTTCAGACATTGAGGACATTGCATATGAAAGGCTCCTTGGAGCTAGTGATACGTGGTCTTGAGCTTCGAATACATAGTAGAGTTACAAGTTGAGAGGGAAGCAGGAGGAGTTGGGCGGGTGAAGCCTAACTGTAAAAGAGGGGACTACACAGGTATGAGGAACTTCCTGTATGAGATTCAGTAAGAAGGGGAACTGGTGGGAAAAATCAGTAAATGAATTTAAGAACTACGTGACAAGAAAATGCAAGGAAGCAGAGGAGAGGTTCGTACCCAAGGGCGACAGAAATAATGAGAAGACCAGAATGAGCCCTTTGTTCACCCAAAGGTGTAGAAAGGCCAAAACTAAATGTGTTAGAGAATGGAAAACATATAGAAGACATAGAACCCAGGAAAATTAGTCGAAGAGCGAGAAACGAATGCACACAAATAAGGAGGGAGACCCAGTGGCAATACGAAAACGACATAGCATCGAAAGCCAAGTCTGACCGGAAGCTGTTGTACAGCCACATCAGGAGAAAAACAACAGTCAAGGACCAGGTAATCAGGCTGAGGAAGGAAGGAGGGGAGATCACAAGAAACGACTGAGAAGTGTGTGAGAAACTCAACACGAGGTTTAAGGAAGTATTTTCAGTGGAGACAGAAAGGACTCTGGAAAGCGGGAACGATGGCACACACAAACAAGTGCTGGACACAATACACACAACCGAGGAGGAGGTGAAGAGGCTGCTGAGTGAACTAGTTACCTCAAAGGCGGTGGGATCGGACAACATCTCTCCATGGGTCCTGAGAGAGGGAGCAGAGGCACTGTGTGTGTGTGCCAATAACAACAATCTTCAACATATCCATCGAAACAGTACGAATACCTGAGGTATGGAAGACAACAAATGTATTCCCAATTTTTACGAAAGGAGACAGACATGCATCATTAAATTATAGACTAGTGTCACTGACATGTATAGTACGCAAAGTTATGGAGAAGATTATCAGGAGAAGAGTGATGGAGCACCTAGTGAGAAACAAGCTTATACATGAAAACCAGCACGGTTTCAGGGAAGGGAAATCCTGTGTCACAAACCTACTGGAATTTTACGACTAGGTGATGGAAGTAAGATAAGAAAGAGAAAGAGAAAGAGAGAGAGGGGTGGGTAGACTGCATTTTCTTGGGCTGCAAGAAGGCTTTTGACACAGTCCAATACAAGAGATTACTGCAAAAGCTAGAGGATGAGGCACGTATAACAGGAAGGGCACTGCAATGGATCAGAGAATACTTGACAGGGAGGCAACAACGAGTCATGGTACGTGACAAGGTGTCAGAGTGGGTGCCTGTGATGAGCAGGGTTCCACAGAGGTCAGTCCTAGGACCGGTGCTGTTTCTGTATGTAAATGACATGCCGGAAGGGACAGACTCAGAAGTGTCCCTGTTTGCAGATGATGTGAAGTTAATGAAGAGAATTCAGTTGGATGAGGGCAAGGCAGAACTACAATGGGATCTGGACAGGCTACAAGCCTGGTCCAGCAACTGGCTCCTGAGTTTAACCCCACCAAGTGCAAAATCAGGAAGCTCGAGGAAGGGCAAAGAAGACCGCAGACAGAATACAGTCTAGGGGGTCAAAGACTGCAAACCTCACTCAAGGAAAAGGATCTAGGTATGAGTATAATACTGAACACATCTCCTGAGGCGCACATCAGCCAAATAACTGCTGTAGCATATAGGCACTTGGCAAACCTAAAAATAGCAGTCTGACATCTCAGTAAGGAATCGTTCAAGAGTCTGTACACCATGTACGTCAGACCCATATTGGAGTATGCAGCACCAGTATGGAACCTACATCTGGTCAAGCACATAAAAAAATTAGAGAAAGTGCAAAGGTTTACAAGACTAGGAGAGCAGTCATTAGAGCCAGAAATTAATATGTACAGGTGAGAAGGGAGACCAAACGACAATATGAAAATGACATAGCAGCGAAAGCCAAATCTGACCCGAAGCTGTTGTACAACCACATCAGGAGGAAAACAACAGTCAAGGACCAGGTAATCAGGGTAAGGAAGGAAGGAGGAGAGATCACAAGAAACGACCGCGAAGTATGTGAGGAACTCAACATGAGATTCAAAGAAGTGTTCACAGAGGAGACAGAAGGGTCTCTGGAAAGACGGAGAGGTGGGGTACACCATCAAGTGTTGGACACAATACACACAACCGAGGAAGAAGTGAAGAGGCTGCTAAGCGAGCTAGATACCTCAAAGGCGATGGGGACGGATAACATCTCTCCATGGGTACTGAGAGAGGGACCAGAGGTGCTATGTGTACCACAAACAACAATCTTCAACACATCTATCGAAACAGGGCGACTACCTGAAGTATGGAAGACAGCAAATGTTGTCCTAATTTTTAGAAACGGAGACAGTCACGAAGCATTAACTACAGACCAGTGTCACTGACATGTATAGTATGCAAGGTCATGGAGAAGATTATCAGGAGAAGAGTGGTGGAGCACCTAGAGAGGAATGAGCTTATCAACGACAGCCAGCACGGTTTTGGGGACGGGAAATCCTATGTCACAAACCTACTGGAGTTCTATGACAGGGTAACAGCAGTAAGACAAAAGAGAGAGAGGGGTGGATAGATTGCGTTTTCTTGGACTGTAAGAAGGCGTTTGACACAGTTCCACACAAGCGATTAGTGCAAAAGCTGAAGGACCAGGCAGGGATAACAGGGAAGGCACTCCAATGGATTAGGAAATACCTGTCAGGAAGACAACAGCGAGTCATGGTACGTGACGAGGTGTCAGAGTGGGCGCCTGTGACGAGCGGGGTTCCACAGGGGTCAGTCCTAGGACCGGTGCTGTTTCCGGTATTTGTGAACGACATGACGGAAGGAATAGACTCCGAAGTGTCCCTGTTTGCAGATGATGTGAAGTTGATGAGAAGAATTAAATCGGACGAGGACCAGGCAGAACTACAAAGGGATCTTGACAGGCTGCAGGCCTGGTCCAACAACTGGCTCCTGGAGTTCAACCCCACCAAGTGCAAAGTGGACAGAGACAGGATGTTCCAGAGAGGGGACACGGAAACAATGGGTCACAATTGGAAGTTGATGACTCAGACGAGTCAAAGGGATGTTAGGAAGTATTTCTTCAGTCATAGAGTTGTCAGGAAGTGGAATAGTCTAGCAAGTGATGTAGTGGAGGCAGAACCATATATAGCTTTAAGACGAGGTATGATAAAGGTTTATGAAGAGGCGGGGCCAGGAGCTAAGTCTCGACCCCTGCAACCACAATTAGGTGAGTACACACGAATATGCATGAATAAGAAAGGAGTCCCAGTGGCAATACGAGAATGACATATTGTTGTTGTATGTTCGCTGGTACGTCCGGCCCGGGTCTTCTCCAAATGGTGACCCGGCAAAGAATGACATAGTATAAACCAAATCTGACACAGTTGTTATTCATCGCATCAGGAGGAAACCAACAAAGACCAGGTAATCAGACTGAGGAAGGAAGGAGAGGAGCTAACAAGAGGCGATCAAGAAATATGTGAAGACGTCAGCACAAGATTTAGTGAGGTATTTACAATGGAGACAGAAAGGCTTCCAGCAAACCGAGGCGTTAGGGTATGCCAGCAAGAGCATACAACCAAGGAGGAGGTGAAACAACTGTTAGGAGAACTAAATACTTTGAATGTGCTGGGCCCAGATAACATCTCTCCTTGGGTCATGCGAGAGGCAGCAGAGGCACTGTGTGTGCCACTAACAACAATCTTCAATAAATCTATTGAAACAGGACAACTACCTGAGTTGTGGAAGACAGCAAATATAGTCCCAATTTTTGAGGAAGAAGACAAACAGGCAGCAATAATCTACAGACCAGTGTCACTGACATATATAGTACGAAGAAGATTATCAGGAGAAGAGTGGTTTAGCACCTAGAAAGAAATATGCTAATACATGACAACCAGCACGGTTTCAGGGATGGGAAATTCTGTGTCACAAACCTACTGGATTTCTATAACAAGGTAACAGAAGTAAGACAGGAGAGAGAGAGAGAGAGAGAGAGAGAGAGAGAGAGAGAGAGAGAGAGAGAGAGAGAGAGAGAGAGAGAGAGAACTGTAAGAAAGCTTTCGACACAGTACCACACAAGAGACTAGTTCAAAAGCTAGAGGAGCAGGCATGAATAACTGGGAAAGCACTGTAATGAATCAGGGAATACTTGACAGGAAGGAAACAATGAGTGTTCATACGTGAAGAGGTGTCAGAGTGGGCGCATGTGTTGAGGGGAGTTCCACAAGGGTCAGTCCTAGCTCCGGTGCTGTTTCTTGTATATGTGTGAATGACATGACGGAAGGGATAGATTCAGAGGTGCCCATCTTTGCAGACGATGTGAAACTAATGAGGAGAATACAAGTGGACGAGGATCAGATAAGACTACAATCGAATCTGGACAGGCTGCAAGTCTGGTCCGACAAATGGCTCTTGTAGTTTAACCCCACCGAATGCAAAGTCATGAAGCTTGGGGAAGGACAAAGAAGACCGTAGACGGAGTACATGAGGCGCACATCAACCAAATAGCAGCTGCAGCATATGGGCGTCTGGCAAACCTGAGAACAACATTTCGACATCTACGTAGTTACAGCCCCAGTATGGAAACCACGCCTAGTCAAATACGTCAAGAAACTGGAAAAAGTGCCAAAGTTTGCAAGAACTACAAAGGGATCTGGACAGGCTGCAAGCCTGGTCCAGCAATTGGCTGCTGGAGTTCAACCCCACCAAGTGCAAAGTCATGAAGATTGGGGAAGGGCAAAGAAGACCGCAGACGGAGTACAGTCTAGGGGGACAGAGACTACAAACCTCAATCAAGGAAAAAGATCTTGGGGTGAGTATAATACCAGGCACATCTCCTGAGGCGCACATCAACCAAATAACTGCTGCAGCATACGGGCGCCTAGCAAACCTAAGAACAGCATTCCGACATCTTAATAAAGAATCGTTCAGGACCCTGTACACTGTGTACGTTAGGCCCATACTGGAGTATGCAGCACCAGTTTGGAACCCACACCTAACCAAGCACGTAAAGAAGCTCGAGAAAGTGCAAAGATTTGCAACAAGACTAGTCCCGGAGCTAAGGGGCATGTCCTACGAGGAGAGGTTAAGAGAAATCGACCTGACGACACTGGAGGACAGGAGAGATAGGGGGGACATGCTAACGACATATAAAATACTGAGAGGAATTGACAAGGTGGACAGAGACAGGATGTTCCAGAGATGGGACACAGCAACAAGGGGACACAGTTGGAAGTTTAAGACTCAGATGAATCACAGGGATGTTAGGAAGTATTTCTTCAGCCACAGAGCTGCCAGGGCCACGCTGGAGACAATAAATACTTCAACTGCTGTAAATTTAGAAAAATACGTATAATGGAAAATCTAATAAAAAAAATGTCACAGGTTATGAAAGAAGACTGTGTGGTGCGTAGAGCTTTATCAAGTCTTGAACCCATAAAGCTCTTCACAGAGCCGAACGTGACTTGGTGAAGCTCTATACAGCACTAACATGACATGATAAATCTTTACACAGATCCAGACATGACTTGAGGAATTCATATACATAAAGTAACATGACAGGATAAAGCTCCACACAGAAACATTGTCTCTCAAAGTGGTATCTCTCCTCCAGTATCGTCGACACTCACCAGTTTTGAGACTTTACACCTCACGTCAATTATGTTCACTAAAGTCGTGTATATAGACACAAATCAACTGACTAGAGGTAAGTTAAAGAATAAAACACCACACAGTATAGATAATTTCACGTCAATACTAGTAAAATGTTCAGGTTAACTGGAGACTAGAGAGCTGCTGAGTGAGTGATGGTGAATGTGTTTCTTTACTGGGTCATTCTACTTTACTGGCAGACCATGGGATAAAACATCTTGGCCAGATGGAATTTTTTAAATCTGTTCGACCTGTCTCTTAGTATCTCTGTCTCTCAGTATCTCTGTCTCTTCTCCCCTGCAGGTGACTGGGCTTCTGATCCAAGGTAAAGGAGATGACGAGGAGTGGGTGACAACGTTCGAGGTTTCCTACTCCCTGGACGCCTACCACTGGCACTATGCTCGCGACATGTACAACAATAAGAAGGTCAGTGCCACCACTTCCCGACAGTGCCACCACCTCACCAGCAGTGCCACCATTTCCCAGACAGTGCCACCACTTTCCCGGCAGTGCCACCACTTCCCCAACAGTGCCACTACTCCCCAGACAGTGCCAACACTCCCGCGATAGTTCCACCAATTCTCCGACAGTGCCACTACCTCTCCAACAATGCCACCACTTTCCCAACAGTGACACCACTCCCCAGACAGTGCAAACACTCTCCCAATAGTTCCACCCTTCCCCAAGAGTGCCACCACTTCCCCAAGAGTGCCATCACTCCCCGACAGTGCCACCACTTCTCCAACAGTGCCACCATTTCCCCAAACAGTGCCACTACTCCCCAGACAGTGCCAACACTCCCCCGATAGTTCCACCAATTCCCCGACAGTGCCAACATCTCACCAACAGTGCCACCACTTCCCCGACAGGGCCACCACTTCCCCGACAGTACCACCACTCCCCCGAGAATGCCACCACTTCTCCAGGCAGTGCCACCACTTCTCCAGGCAGTACCACCACTTCTCCAGGCAGTGTCACCACTTCCCCAACAGTGCCACCACTTCCCAGACAGTGCCATCACTTCCCCGACAGTGCCACCACTCCCCAGACAGTGCCACCACTCCCCCGACAGTGCCACCAGCTCACCAAGAGCCTGACTGGACAGGCACTGCCATCATTTATGTAGATCAATCTTAAGTTAATTTTTTCCTGGATTTAATAAATTTAGATTTTAATAGATTGGATATTCTAAGATTTAATATTTTGATTCATGTTAAACGCTAAGCCCATGTGGGTCATTCGGCGCAAGACGTGAGTGAAGGCTCGATCCTCCGTCTGATGAAGGCGAGACAGACGCATCTTCCTATTCGCATCTATGTCACGATAGATTTGATAGATTTTTAATATACTATATTTTAAATATATAGAACATTTTTTAATTATTCATAGATTAGGTAAGGTTCGTCTAAGTTATATGACGACCCGCAACTGCAGCTTTTGGTTATCTAACCGAGGCCTTCCGCTGGCTTACCAGTCTACCCCTTTGAAAATTAGGGTTATATCTATTATAATTTTTTTCCATAAATGTATTTATAATTATAATCCTTTCATGGCGTCATTAATGTGTTGTGTAACATTACTTGTCATTTTGATCTCCTCTCCTACGTTTGATTTATATATAAAAAAGAGGAAGAAGATTGATATATTGAGATATTTCTCACTTTAAAAACAATTCAGGTGTTTCGCAGCCGAAAGAATTCAAATTTGAAAGAAAATTTGCCCTTAGAGAAAGTTGGAATTCAAGCCGACTGAATCTGAACCCTTGATGGTTGGTCCGGGGTTCAGACAGGAGGTTTGTGCAGCACTGTTGTTAACTTCTCCCAGACCAGGCTGTTGGGTGGGCCACAAGGGGGAGAGGGCCAAGAGGTGGGCCAGGAGGGGTAGAGGACCAGGAGGAGTGGGAGGGAGGAATAGTAGGCCAGGAGGGGCATAGGGCCAGAAGGGGTGGGCCAGGAAGGGTAGTGGGCCAGGAGGGGTAGAAGGCCAGAAGGGGTGGGTCAGTAGGGGTAGTAAGTCAGGAGAGGTAGAGGGCCATGAGGGGTAGGCAAGGAGGGATAGTGGGCCAAGAAGTCGGCCAGGAGGGGTAGAAGGCCAGGAGAGGAAAAGGGCCAGGAGGGGTGGGCCAGAAATGGTAGTGGGCCAGGAGGGGTAGAGGGCCAGGAGAGGAGATCCAGGAGGGTGGGCCAGGAGGGGTAGTGGGCCAGGAGAAGTAGAGGTCTAGGAGATGGGCCAGGAGGTGAGCCAGGAGGGGTAGTTTGCCAAAAGGTGGGCCAGGAGGGATAGAAGGCCAGGAGAGAAAAAGGGCCAGGAGGGGTGGGCCAGAAATGGTAGTGGGCTAGGAGGGGTAGAGGGCCAGGAGGGGTGAGCCAGGAGGGTGGGCCAGGAGGGGTAGAGGGCCAGGAGAGGTGGGCCAGGAGGGGTAGTGGGCCAAGGGGTTAGCCAGGAGTGATAGTGGGCAAGGAGGTGTACCAGGAGGGGTAGTGGGCCAGGAGGTGGACCAAAAGAGTGTAGTGGGCCAAGAGGTGAGCCAGGAGAGGTAGTGGGTTAGGAAGGGTAGTGAGCCAGGAAGGGTAATGGGCTAGAAGGGGTGGGCAAGGAGGGAAAGTGGTCCAGGAGGGTGGGCCAAGGGGAGAGGTAGTGGTCCAGGGGTCAGCCTGGAGTGATAGGGTGCAAAAAGATGGACCAGGAGGGGTAGTGGGCTAGAAAGTGGGCCAGAAGGGGTAGTAGGTCAGGAGGAGAAGTGGGCCAGGAGGGGTAGTGTGCCAGGAGGGGTAGTGGGCAAGGAGGGGTAGTGGGCCAGGAGAGGTAGTGGGCAAGGAGAGGTAGAGGGCCAGGAGGGGTGGGCCAGGAAGGTAGTGGGTTAAGAGGTGGACTAGGAGGGGTATTAGGCCAGGAAGGGTAGCGGGCCTGGAGGGGTGGGCAAGGAGGGGTATTGGGCCAAGGGGTGAGCCAGAATTGGTAGTGGGCCAGAAGGGGTGGGCCAAAAGTGGTAATGGGCCAAGAGGTGGGCCAGGAGGGGTAGTGGGCCAGGAAGTGAGCTAGAAGGGGAAGTGGACCAGAAGGTGGGCCAGGAAGGGTAGTGGGTTAGGAGGGGAAGTGGACCAGGAGGGGTAGTTGGCCAGGAGGGGTAGTCGGCCAGGAGGGGTAGTGGGCAAGGAGGGGTAGTGGGCAAGAAGGGTTAGAGAGCCAGGAAGGGTAGTGGGCTAAGAGGTGGGCTAGAAGAGGTAGTAGTCCAGGAGGGTTAGCGGGCCAGGAGGGATAGGCCAGGAGGGGTAGTGGGGCAGGGGGTGAGCCAAAATTGGTAGTGGGCCAGGAGCGGTGGGCCAGGAGGGGTAGTGGGCCAGGAGGTGGGCCGAAAAGATTAGTGGGCCAGAAAGTGGACCAGGAGGGGTAGTGGATCAGGAGGGGAAGTGAGCCAGGATGGGTAATGAGCCTGGAGGGGTGGTTGGCAAAGAGGGGTAGAGGGCCAGGAGGGGTGTGCCAGGAAGGGTAGTGGGCTAAGAGGTGGGCTAGGAGGGGAAGTAGGCCAGGAGCGGTAGCGGGCCAGGAGGAGTGGCCCAGAAGAGGTAGTGGGGCAGAGGATGAGCCAGAAGTGGTAGTGGGCCAGGAGGGGTAGAGGGCCAGGAGGGGTGGGCGAGGAGGAGTAGAGGGCCAGGAGGGTAGAGGGCCAAGAGGTGGGCCAGGAAAGATAGTGGTCCAAGTGGTGAGCCAGAAGGGGTAGTGGGCCAGGAAGGGAAGAGGGCCAGGAGGGGTCTGCTAGGAGGGGTAGTGGGCCAGGAGTGGTAGAAGGCCAGGAGAGGTGGGCTTGGATGCGTAGTTTTCCAAGAGGTGGGCCAGGAGGGGTAGTGGGCCAGAGGGTGAGCCAGGAGGGGTAGTGGGCCAGGAGGAGTAGAGGTCTAGGAGCTGGACCAGGAGGTGGATCAGGAGGGGTAATAGGGAAGAGGTGGACCAGGAGGGGTAGTAGGCCAGGAGAGGTAGAGGGCCAGGAGGGGTGGGCCATGAGGGGTAGTGGGCCAGAAGGGGTAGAGGGCCAGAAGGGGTGGGCCAGAAGGGGTAGTGGGCCAAGAGGGGTGGGCCAGGAGGGGTAGTGGGCCAAGAGGTGGGCCTGGAAGGGTAGTGGGCCAGGGGGTCAGCCAGGAGTGATAGTGGGCAAGGAGGTGGACCAGGAGGAGTAGTAGACCAGGAGGTGGGCCAGAAAGGGTAGTGGGCCAGGTGGGCCAGGAGGGATAGTGGGTCAGGAGGGGTAGTGGGCCAGGAGACATAGTGGGCCAGGAGGGGTAGTGGTCCAGAAGAAGTAGTGGTCCAGGAGGGGTGGACCAGGAGTGATGAGCCAGGAGTGGGCACTGATAAGTGGTAGTTATGTATTAATAGCTCCTTCAATCATGGTCCACGAGGCTCAATCTCAGATCAAAACTCATAAATCAGAAAGAAAACATTACAAGAACAAGAAACATTAAGAAACACGAGGAAGTAAAGCTGAGTGTTTACTGACAATAAGTAGAAGTCTGTAAGATTTATCTCCCAAGTTCTCCATGAGACAGAAACACGTTTTCAGACCTCCATTTCACAAATATATGTGGCCGGGTTGTACTGTTTTATATATATATATATATATATATATATATATATATATATATATATATATATATATATATATGTCGTGCCGATTAGGTAAAACTGGTTAATTAGCAAGAACTCATCTAAAATTAATTCCTTTCTAAAATTTTCTCATATACGTTTAAAGATATATTTTTTCATTTATGATAATGTAAGAATTTATAATTTTGTACCAAGAGAAACTTTGAAAACCTACCTAACCTTATTACAACAAGCGCAATTTAATTTAGCCTAACCCAACTAAATATATTTTAGATACGTTAACATTAATTTAATAATAAACAAACACAATGAAATATATTTTTTCGTTATGTTCAGAATGATTTTGGCAGAAATTATTGCATACAGAAAATTTCACTTGTCTTATATGGCAAGGTGAGCGTTGCTATTTAAGCCAAAATCGCAAGTTTTACCTAATCGGCACGACATATATATATATATATATATATATATATATATATATATATATATATATATATATATATATATATATATATATATATGTTAAGTCTAACTTCTTGGCTGCTTACTTTGGGCAGTAGAATGGTAGCGTAGGTGCAGAGATACGGCCGATGACTAGACTCAGTTTATTAATGGCAAGGTGTAGGAATACACGGGGACAGAGTGCGAGGGGACCGGGAGCCAGTTGGGTAGAACCTGGTTCAGTGAGGTAGGCCGTAGAAGTGAGAGAGAAGCATGGCTGACCAGCCCGACCTTGATAGGCCTATAGAGGGCAGCACCATAGTGCCGCGCAGTTTGAAACAGCCTCTGGGTAGGCTGTTTACATCCGCTCGGCCACCTACCGCGTGTCGTCTCGACACGACAATACTGGCGGGCACGAAGGTGTAAACAAGCAAGCAAGGTTACCCAGGGGAAACTGGCTTCCGGTCACCTGACATTTACAATAGGAAATTGCCGGTGCAGGCCGAAAAACTCTCCCCTACGTGAGTCGGGGAAGAGAAAATCGGCCTGCCCGTACAGCTGGACAGAAGACAGAACAAGCCAACGCTGACACAGGAACTAGAGTCTTCTATATACAGGTTGTCCACAGGGCCAGACGTCAACTTGACTGCACATCCATGAGCGCTGTACCATCCTCACATCTGCAAACAATGACTGACAGTAGCATTTCCTAAGGTGTGACATTTAACTCAAAAGGCGATATTGCCCTTGCCTTTATACAGGCTTTACAAGACACACTGGGTGCACATACTCACAATAACATTATTTTCCATGGAATTCATTATACTACGGGTACCCTCTAAGAATAAATTTTACGTATTTACATGGTGTTGTCCACCCTGACTCCATTATTTACTAACTATACAATGTGTGCGCATTAATCCCCATTTCTGCAAGCAAACAATTAGCGTAGCTAGCGTAGGAGTCGGACAAGTCAGTAGGTATGTCAATGTCACAGAAATGTACTGCTGTCCGGGGTCTCAGGCCATAAGTATGGAGCCTTACAGGACTGCCATGGTCTTGAAACCGATGAGCAAATCGCCTGGGAAGACGATGTCATCAACAACTAAGAACTTTGCTGACCACTTGTGATCATGGATCGCAAATTCTAAGGTTGTACAACCACGGACCGTGAGAGGGCTACCTGAAACGCCTCGCAATGTCTGAATAGCAGACGGCTCGGTCAGCATGGCTGCATGGAGACCAATGTCACGGAAGAGGGTGGAACGGACAATGTTAACCACCGAACCTGTATCAAGGAAAAGCTGAATAGGCTTCCGATGAAGTGTGGACTCTACAAGAGGTCCACACGGGCTGTCATACCGAACATGAAGGCATGACGGGCCGACTAGGTCGTCGGAGTCCCGGCTGCTAGAGGCTCGACGCTTGGTGGAGCGACTCGACGTCCTGGAAGGTACGGTTCGAGTCGCGACACCAGCGTCCAAGGCACTCTGTTTCCGTGTGTCGGCATGCGTGTCGTTGCCCAGGGCAGCGAACGCATTTCGGACAGGGACGGAATACAGTGACTCCGATAGGGTGACTACCTCTCGTTATATATATATATATATATACATACATACATTGAACAGTACATACAATGAACAGTATTTAGAAAAAGGTAGGAAGCTTTCATTGTATTTATGGATTTAGAAAAGGCATATGATAGAGTGGATAGGGTAGCAATGTGGCAGATGTTGCAAGTGTGTGGAATAGGTAGTAAGTTACTGAAGGCTGTAAAGAGTTTTTATGAGGATAGTGAGGCTCAGGTTAGGGTGTGTAGGAGAGAGGGAGATTACTTCCCGGTAAAAGTAGGTCTTAGACAGGGATGTGTAATGTCACCATTGTTGTTTAATATATTTATAGATGGGGTTGCAAAAGAAGTAAATGCTAGGGTGTTGGTGAGAGGGGTGGGGTTAAATTATGGGGAATCAAATACCAAATGGGAGTTGACACAGTTACTTTTTGCTGATGATACTGTGCTTTTGGGGGATTCTAAAGAAAAGTTGCGAAGGTTAGTGGACGAGTTTGGGAGAGTGTGTAAAGGTAGAAAGTTGAAAGTGAACATAGATAAGAGTAAGGTGATGAGGGTATCAAACGATTTAGATAAAGGAAAATTGGATAATACATTGGAGAGAGGGATTATGGAAGAAGTGAATGTTTTTAGATATTTGGGAGTTGACTTGTCAGCAGATGGTTAGCCATAAAATTGATGAAGGAAAAATGGTGAGTGGTGCGTTGAGGTATCTGTGGAGACAATAAACGTTATCCATGGAGACAAAGAAGGGAATGTACGAGAGTATAGTGGTACCAACACTCTTATATGGGTGTGAGGCTTGGGTTGCAAATTCTGCAGTGAGGAGGCGGCTGGAGGCAGTGGAGATGGCTTGTCTAAGGGCAATGTTGTAGACAGCCTTGCTGTCTGTATAGACAGCCATGCTGTCTGCCAGCTGAGTTCATATTTCGTGTCATGCTAGTTTCCATAGTATTCCGCCAGAAGGCAAGCCTGGTAGGCGTACCCACATCTACCAGACCCGCCCTGGCCCATTCTCACTTGGCACCCAGACATCAGTCAGTCAACAGGCCTAACTCCTCTCTCCCTCGCAAGGCGCATGGCCCGCCGGGCCATGGCCACTAACACGCAGCCTGTGTACTTGCACCTATATTACAAATAAAGTAGAAGCCTCCGAAGCCTTATCATTGCATTCCCGCTACCAAGAACACGCCAAATAAATATCGTTATAATGTGTGGTGTAAATATTATGCAGAGAATTAGGAGTGTGGAAATTAAGAGGTGTGGAGTTACTGAAAGTATTAGTCAGAGGGCTGAGAAGGGGTTGTTGAGGTGGTTTGGTCATTTAGAGAGAATGGATCAAAGTAGAATGACTTAGAGAGCTTATAAATCCATAGGAAAAGGAAGGCGGGGAAGGGGTCGTCCTCGAAAAGGTTGGAGGGAGGGGGTAAAGGAGGTTTTGTGGGCGAAGGGCTTGGACTTCCAGTAAACGTGCGTGAGCGTGTTATTTAGGAGTGAATGGAGACGAATGGTTTTCAGGACCTGACGAGCTGTTGGAGTGTGAGCAGGGTATTATTTTGTGAAGGGATTCAGGGAAACCGGTTAGCCGGACTTGAGTCCTGGAAATGAGAAGTACAATGCCTACACTTTAAAGGAGGGGGTTCGGATATTGGCAGTTTGGAGGGACTTCTAAATTGTCGTATCTGAGCGACTGTGCAAAGACAGTGATTATGTATGAGTGTGGTAAAAGTGTTGAATGATGATGAAAGTTTTTTCTTTCTTTTTTGGGTCACTCTGCCTCGGTGGGAAACGGCCGACGTGTTAAAAAATTAACACACACACACACACACACACACACATATATATATATATATATATATATATATATATATATATATATATATATATATATATATATATATATATATATATATATATATATATATATATATATATATATATATATATATATATATATATATATATATATATATATATATATATATATATATATATATATATATATGCAAAAGATCACAGTAAACAGGTGATATCAAAATATGCAAGACAACCACTATGAAAATATAGAATTCAGCGTTTGTGACTACTCACATTATCAAGGAACTTGATAATGTGAGTAGTCCCGAAAGCTTGGAATTCCTCTATTTTTCATAGTGGTTGTCTTGCATATATATATATATATATATATATATATATATATATATATATATATATATATATATAAAAGACTACACTTTATCTAGAAAAAAGTATTGTTCATTATTCTTTGAAAAATTGTCGGTAAAGTAATTAATGGTGTATCTTGTGTTACTATCATTATTGAGGTGTTAAAGTTTCAGTTGTTGAGCCATTAATTGATGATTGACTTGTCTCGCCAGTGTAACACCTCGAGGCTTCGTTAAAAAACAAAACCCAAGAAACAAAGTGATCAAGGCTTCAAGTAACCACTATGATGGGTTGAGACAACAGTGTTTGTCTTGTGATTGATGAAAAGTGGACACAACTTGCACCACTTATGTGCTGGATACAGTATAACACAGTGGAACTTCTGTATTCGGAATTAATTGGTTCCTGAGATAACAAAAAAAAGGCACAATACCGTGACTATAACAATACACACACAACCCTCACATAGAAGAGAGGAGCTTACGACTACGTTTCTGTCCGACTTGGACCATTTACAAAGTTGGACCGAAACGTCGTGTTAAGCTCCTCTCTTCTATGTGCGGTTATTTGTGTATGCTTATTGAGAGTATTCTGAATATTGATTTTTTTCCATAGGAAATAATGTAAATTGGATTAATTCGTTATAAACTCCGAAAGTTACTTTTTACTAGCCACTTTTAAGTCAAAATAATGATCAATTAAACTCTCAAAATAACACGTACAAGCAAGAAGTCACATATGAACTCTGCAAGAATTTTAACTCATTTTTTATAACAGAAAATAAGGTAGATGTTGAGGCGCCATATTCCTTGACCGGGTCAACAACACGTATTCCATTCTCGTGTTTTGAAATAAATTCCTTTATTAGTTCACTGGTGGTTTTTACAACTCTCCTTTTAGGTTTTTTTTCTTCATTATTCTTATTCGGGGTCATGATCACTTATTTTCAATAATGAAATAAAAAATAACACAAAGTTATACAGAAAATAACAAATGGATCACGAGAGCTCAAAAACCGTCGTCATTCTCAATACAGTGACGTTCTCGAATATCGGTACTTTATTTTCGATATTTTTTTTTCCGAACACTGGATTTTACGAATAAAGGTGCATCCGTATACACAGGTTCTACTGTATATGCAGAAAAGAGGCTGCCTTATATGACAACGTTTCGCCCTATGGAGGGTAGAGGCTGTAGTGGCCTCCCCATCCAGGCCCCGTAGCCTGGATGGCGTCCCGTGACCTGGATGGGGCCCCGTGGCCTGGATTGGGCCCCGTGGCTTGGGTGACAAAGCTCTAGTTTCACACGTGGAGGACCAGGGTTCGATTCCTGGCGGGGTGGAAACATTTCGACGCGTTTCCTTACACCTGTTCTCATATTCACAGCAAATAGGTACCTGGGTGTTAGTCGACTGGTGTGGGTCGCATCCTGGGGACAAGATTGAGGACCCCAATGGAAATAAGACAGACAGTCCTCGATGACGCACTGCCTTTCTTGTGTTATCCTGGGTGACTAACCCTCCGGGGCTAAAAATCCGAACGAAATCTTATCTAATCTTATCTTGTTTGTCCCTGGTTTTCACTCGTGTTTATTTCAAAGATGTGTTAGTTTTATCCGCATCTCTTATATATTCACGTTTACTCTCACATAGTTCTCTTATCCTCTGATTAAAAAAATAGTGTGACGTGTTTCGTCATCGTGGCGGTGGAGACCAAAAACTGGTCTAGGTAATTGGTTGTATATGTCTTGCTGACCAGCTAGTGAAGAAATGACATTGCCGCCGGACAAGCCATATTTGGGACAACGTGTGGCTCTGTGTAGAACTGTATCCAACTCTACATAGAGCTAAACGCTGTCTCTACAAAAGCTTGTTCTGTACTTTAATCTAGATTGCGCTAGCTGGAATATTTAATCAACCCTGGTGAAGGGCTCTTGATCCTGGAAATCAGATCTATCCTCTACTCCTAGGGATTAAACTTGGTTGCCTCCCATTCTCGACACGCTGCATGTCGCCCTCCTACTCAACGTTTCACCCGAGACAGAAAGTAGGATTGCAAAGACGTAGGTATGTTGGTCAGGAAACAGGACAAGTGTTTCCTGACGCGGGTCTTAGTCATATGATGACCCACAGCTGGAGTTTTTGGTCATCTGACTAAGGCCTTCCACTGGCCGTTCACCTCTTTAAAAATCATTATTATGATTATAAACCCTTAAGTTGTAAACAAAGAGGATTTAGGAAGGATAGAGGATGCTCGGATCTTGTTTACATTGAAAGATCTCCTAGATTAGTAACGAAACTCTGTTACATTAATGGTTTTAGAAAAGGTACTCAATCACGTATGATTCAAGGCAGGAGAGAATAGCTGCAATTCTTTGGATCAAGAGCTCTTCACCGGCATCTATGCACCCTCCTTCAAGGGGCAATTCCTGGATAGAAGTTGTAAAAATCATTCGTGGTATTGATAAAGATAGCGTCAACATCCTGTTATACACAACATTTTGTAAGGTCGTGATAATGTATTCTGTGTTAGGGTTATAGACAGTCAGTATATATTTTGCAGACAGGAATGATATACACTGATTTGAAAGCCTGTGACGGTGTGTTCTGCTGTCTGCGTTATAAATTGTCAGAGTGTCAATACAAAGCTGTCAGCTGGCAGCGCTGAAAGATGGACGCAATTATGCCAAGGAAGATTACCATCTGAAGACTCGATCGTACATCTCCTCTCGCGTAATAATATTGGTTAGCTTAATCAGCTGTTCATGGTGACTTGTTTTCTCACCTGGCGTAAATAATCGTGCTTAACAAATTAGAGCTTTGTGATGACATGATTTGATAAAGCTCTACACAGTTTTTCTGGTGTAGTTATTCATCACTTTCCTTCACGATATTAGAATTGCTAGAGCCTTCACTATCAAGCAGAACATGACAGTGATAATATCATGTTCTGTTTGACAGTGAAGCAGAACATGACAATGATACTGTGATACTGTTTCTCCCGATGTGAGTAAAGACACCAGACTCACACTTTGTGAGTAAAGACACCAGATTCACACTTTGTGAGTAAAGACACCAGACTCACTTTGTGAGTAAAGACACCAGACTCCCACTTTGTGAGTAAAGACACTAGACTCACACTTTGTGAGTAAAGACACCAGACTCACACTTTGTGAGTAAAGACACCAGACTCACACTTTGTGAGTAAAGACACCAGACTCACACTTTGTGAGTAAAGACACTAGACTCACACTTTGTGAGTAAAGACACTAGACTCACACTTTGTGAGTAAAGACACCAGACTCACACTTTGTGAGTAAAGACACTAGACTCACACTTTGTGAGTAAAGACACCAGACTCACACTTTGTGAGTAAAGACACTAGACTCACACTTTGTGAGTAAAGACACCAGACTCACACTTTGTGAGTAAAGACACCAGACTCACACTTTGTGAGTAAAGACACTAGACTCACACTTTGTGAGTAAAGACACCAGACTCACACTTTGTGAGTAAAGACACTAGACTCACACTTTGTGAGTAAAGACACCAGACTCCCACTTTGTGAGTAAAGACACCAGACTCCCACTTTGTGAGTAAAGACACTAGACTCACACTTTGTGAGTAAAGACACCAGTCTCACACTTTGTGAGTAAAGACACTAGAGTCACACTTTGTGAGTAGAGACACCAGACTTACACTTTGTGAGTAAAGACACTAGACTCCACTTTGTGAGTAAAGACACCAGATTCACACTTTGTGAGTAGACACCAAACTCACTTTGTGAGTAAGACACCAGACTCACACTTTGTGAGTAAAGACACTAGACTCACACTTTGTGAGTAAAGACACTAGACTCACACTTTGTGAGTAAAGACACCAGACTCACACTTTGTGAGTAAAGACACTAGACTCACACTTTGTGAGTAAAGACACCAGACTCCCACTTTGTGAGTAAAGACACTAGACTCCACTTTGTGAGTAAAGACAGCAGACTCCACTTTGTGAGTAAGACACTAGACTCACACTTTGTGAGTAAGACACCAGACTCACACTTTGTGAGTAAAGACACTAGACTCACACTTTGTGAGTAAAGACACCAGACTCACACTTTGTGAGTAAAGACACTAGAGTCACACTTTGTGAGTAGAGACACCAGACTTACACTTTGTGAGTAAAGACACTAGACTCACACTTTGTGAGTAAAGACACCAGATTCACACTTTGTGAGTAGACACCAAACTCACTCTTTGTGAGTAGAGACACCAGACTCACACTTTGTGAGTAAAGACACTAGACTCACACTTTGTGAGTAAAGACACTAGACTCACACTTTGTGAGTAAAGACACCAGACTCACACTTTGTGAGTAAAGACACTAGACTCACACTTTGTGAGTAAAGACACCAGACTCACACTTTGTGAGTAAAGACACTAGACTCCCACTTTGTGAGTAAAGACAGCAGACTCCCACGTTGTGAGTAAAGACACTAGACTCACACTTTGTGAGTAAAGACACCAGACTCACACTTTGTGAGTAAAGACACTAGACTCACACTTTGTGAGTAAAGACACCAGACTCACACTTTGTGAGTAAAGACACTAGAGTCACACTTTGTGAGTAGAGACACCAGACTTACACTTTGTGAGTAAAGACACTAGACTCACACTTTGTGAGTAAAGACACCAGATTCACACTTTGTGAGTAGACACCAAACTCACTCTTTGTGAGTAGAGACACCAGACTCACACTTTGTGAGTAAAGACACTAGACTCACACTTTGTGAGTAAAGACACTAGACTCACACTTTGTGAGTAAAGACACCAGACTCACACTTTGTGAGTAAAGACACTAGACTCACACTTTGTGAGTAAAGACACCAGACTCACACTTTGTGAGTAAAGACACCAGACTCACACTTTGTGAGTAAAAACATCAGACTCACACTATGTGAGTAAAGACACCAGACTCAAACTATGTGAGTAAAAACACCAAATTCACCGTCTACACTCAAGAATGAGCGTGCCGCCCGCGGCAAGTGCTGTGTATTGGACCTGTGTGTACAAACAACCCACTGCTTGGTACACATAAATCACGTATCAACACACATTATACCCAGGTGTGTCAGGTCAAATATGGTATGTCTATAACTAAGAGTTTTATACGTTACTTCATCTTTCTTGTTCGTTTCTCCAGCGGTGTGTTCTTGGCCCATACGTCACTAAATACAGAGTATATACAACTAGAGGTATATATACATAAATAACCCGCATATACGATTGAGAAAATTACGACTACGTTTCGGTCCATCTTGGATTATTTACAAAGTCACAGTGTGACTTTGTAAATAATCTAAGTTGTAATATTTGTGTTGGTTATTTGTGTATTGTTCCAGTCACGGTATTGTTCCAGTCACGGTATTGTTCCAGTCACGGTATTCTTCCAGCCACGGTATTGTTCCAGTCACGGTATTGTTCCAGTCACGGTATTGTTCCAGTCACTGTATTGTTCCAGTCACGGTATTGTTCCAGTCACTGTATTGTTCCACTCACGGTATTGTTCAAGTCACGGTATTGTTCCAGTCACGGTATTGTTCCAGTCACTGTATTGTTCCACTCACGGTATTGTTCAAGTCACGGTATTGTTCCAGTCACGGTATTGTTCCAGTCATGGTATTGTTCCAGTCACGGTATTGTTCCAGTCATGGTATTGTTCCAGTCATGGTATTGTTCCAGTCACTTTATTGTTCCAGTCACGGTATTGTTCCAGTCATTGTATTGTTCCAGTCATGATATTGTTCCAGTCACGGTATTGTTCCAGTCACGGTATTGCTCCAGGCACGGTATTGTTCCAGGCACGGTATTGTTCCAGTCACGGTATTGTTCCAGTCACGGTATTGTCCATTTTTGTT
The DNA here is from genome assembly GCA_009830355.1 of Cherax destructor. Lineage (NCBI taxonomy): Eukaryota > Metazoa > Arthropoda > Malacostraca > Decapoda > Parastacidae > Cherax > Cherax destructor. Next base: position 238,112 of record WNWK01001341.1, read on the forward strand.
CTTCTGAGATATCTCTCTCTCACTGTGTATATACGCTGAGAGTTTTCTTTAATCTGTCTTTCAGGTATTAAAGTATTCTTGACTGGTGGTGTATAGGTGACATGTAGCCTTAATAACAATCGTTTGGAAGATAGGCTTGAAACCTCATTAACTAATGAACCGCGCGGTATTATCTTACACCCACTGTAGTGAAGTAGTACTTCAAAGGCCGTTTAGACAGTGGGTAACTTCATTATACGATACTACACACGGATCATCACTTTATTACACACTTGATAAAACCCCACTGAAAATAAAGTATTTTTTCCTGATTAAAGTGTCTCTAAATCACTTAAGCCTAGCCTACCATCGTATAAGCCTATTACGCAATGATCCCTTATCAACCTACCATATAACCATATATATATATATATATACATATATATATATATATATATATATATATATATATATATATATATATATATATATATATATATATATATATATATATATATATATATATATATATCAAAAGATCACAGTAATCAGGTGATATCAGAATATGCAAGAAACCACTATGAAAAATGAGAATTCAAGCGCTTTAGTGAACTCACATTATCAAGGAACTATAAAGGAAACATGACAAGAGGACTATATAAGGGCAAGACACACTCTCACAGTCACATCACACTAACAAAGACTACACCTCACAGTAGCGTAACATCTCACGACTCTGTGAAGAGGAAAACAAGAAAGGACCTGAAACTCTTCCCAAGAATTAAGATTAGTCCAATTTATCATTAAATTCTTCCCAAATTTTATTAATTATAAAAGAATCAATTTATATAAACCAAAAGAAATATTCATATTATTTTCAAAACTGCTTTTAATGAAACATGATTCTATTATATTCCTCTCAACCATGGACTTGCTTGATACAACCTTCTCAGCATTTTGAAAATCAATTGGATGGTTAAAATCTCTCACATGAATAAATAGAGCATTAGAATCTTGTCCAGTTCTAATGCTATATTTATGTTGTTTTAATCTTAGTTCAAGACTTTTACCAGTTTGACCATAATAAACTTTATCGCATATTTTACAGGGAATCTTATAGACACATCCGTCAGCATTTTGGGGGGAATTTTTTATCAAAAGTCTTTTTACTGTATCAAGATTTTTAAATACAACTTTGATATTAAAATTCTTAAGAAAGGAAGGCATATCAACCAAGTTTTCATGGTAAGGGAGAACCAACATATTTTTGGTTGAATAAGGTTGGTTGTCCCTTTTGGGATTGTAAAAAGTATTCCTAGCTATTTTAAAAGATTCTAATGCTCTATTTATTCATGTGAGAGATTTTAACCATCCAATTGATTTTCAAAATGCTGAGAAGGTTGTATCAAGCAAGTCCATGGTTGAGAGGAATATAATAGAATCATGTTTCATTAAAAGCAGTTTTGAAAATAATATGAATATTTCTTTGGTTTATATAAATTGGATTCTTTATAATTAATAAAATTTGGGAAGAATTTAATGATAAATTGGACTAATCTTAATTCTTGGGAAGAGTTTCAGGTCCTTTTGTTTTCCTCTTCACAGAGTCTGAGATGTTACGCTACTGTGAGTGAGTCTTGTTAGTGTGATGTGACTGTGAGGTGTAGTCTTGCCCTTATATAAGTCCTCTTGTCATGTTTCCTTTTATAGTTCCTTGATAATGTGAGTAGTCACGAAAGCGCTTGAATTCCTCTATTTTTTCATAGTGTTTTCTTGCATATATATATATATATATATATATATATATTATTGGGTGGCGAGCGCTGGATGGTATAGGGCTGGCAAGGAGGGGGGTAGAGGGAGGCAGGGGGAGAGAGGAAGAGGCAAGGGGATGCAGGGGGTTGCAGGGGGAGGCAGGGGGTGGCAGGGGAGGGTGAGCCCCAGGTCTCACACAATAGCTTCTCAATTGGTAGTGACGAGGTCTTGTGTCCACTTCAAGGTGCCTTGATGATGATGGTGCAGGGCTCTTGATCCGAGGAGCTGGAGCTACTTCTCCTTTCCCCCGGATCAAACATAATTACCTAACATGTCTCAGGAGCTTCATCACCCCTATGGTAGGGTATTGTGGGTTAGTAGTCAATTGTTCCAGTTATGGTATTGTGGGTTAGTAGTCAATTGTTCCAGTTATGGTATTGTGGGTTAGTAGTCAACTGTTCCAGCAATGGTATTGTGGGTTAGTAGTCAATTGTTCCAGCAATGGTATTGTAGGTTAGTAGTCAATTGTTCCAGCAATGGTATTGTGGGTTAGTAGTCAATTGTTCCAGCAATGGTATTGTGGGTTAGTAGTCAATTGTTCCAGTTATGGTATTGTGGGTTAGTAGTCAATTGTTCCAGTTATGGTATTGTGGGTTAGTAGTCAGGTTAGTAGTCAATTGTTCCAGTTATGGTATTGTGGGTTAGTAGTCAATTGTTCCAGTTATGGTATTGTGGGTTAGTAGTCGATTGTTCCAGCTATGGTATTGTGGGTTAGTAGTCAACTGTTCCAACTATGGTATTGTGGGTTAGTAGTCGATTGTTCCAGCAATGGTATTGTGGGTTAGTAGTCAATTGTTCCAGTTATGGTATTGTGGATTAGTAGTCAATTGTTCCAGTTATGGTATTGTGGGTTAGTAGTCAACTGTTCCAGCAATGGTATTGTGGGTTAGTAGTCAATTGTTCCAGTTATGGTATTGTGGGTTAGTAGTCAATTGTTCCAGTTATGGTATTGTGGGTTAGTAGTCAATTGTTCCAGTTATGGTATTGTGGATTAGTAGTCAACTGTTCCAGCAATGGTATTGGGGGTTAGTAGTCAATTGTTCCAGTTATGGTATTGTGGGTTAGTAGTCAACTGTTCCAGCAATGGTATTGTGGGTTAGTAGTCGATTGTTCCAGCAATGGTATTGTGGGTTAGTAGTCAATTGTTCCAGTTATGGTATTGTGGGTTAGTAGTCGATTGTTCCAGCAATGGTATTGTGGGTTAGTAGTCGATTGTTCCAGCAATGGTATTGTGGGTTAGTAGTCAATTGTTCCAGTTATGGTATTGTGGATTTGTAGTCAACTGTTCCAGCAATGGTATTGTGGGTTAGTAGTCAATTGTTCCAGTTATGGTATTGTGGGTTAGTAGTCAACTGTTCCAGCAATGGTATTGTGGGTTAGTAGTCAATTGTTCCAGTTATGGTATTGTGGGTTAGTAGTCAATTGTTCCAGTTATGGTATTGTGGGTTAGTTGTTAATTGTTCAGCAATGGTTTGGTCGTTGTGAAGTTGTTGCACGCCCTGCTGTTGCTAGCAACATGATGCAAGTATAAATTTGATCAGAAAACTTGGCTGGCCTTTGAGAAGAAGACATGAGGCAGTGAGACGTGAGTGGCTTGCCCTACCTCGCTCTCTCCTCTCATTCTCTATCTATTTTTCTGTCTGTTTGTCAGTCTCTTTTACACACACACACACACACACACACACACACACACACACACACACACACACACACACACACACACACACACACACACACACACTATATTTTTTTTTATATATATATATATATATATATATATATATATATATATATATATATATATATATATATATATATATATATATATATATATATATATATATATATATATTATATATATATGTCGTGCCGATTAGGTAAAACTGGTCAATTAGCAAGAACTGATCTAAAATTAAGTCCTTTCCAAAATTTTCTCTTATACGATTAAAGATATATTTTTTTCATTTATGTTAATGTAAGAATTTATAATTTTGTACCAAGAGAAACTTTGAAAACCTACCTAACCTTATTACAACAAGCGCAATTTAATTTAGCCTAACCCAACTAAATATATTTTAGATACCTTAACATTAATTTAATAATAAACAAACACAATGAAATATATTTTTTTCGTTATGTTCAGAATGATTTTGGCGAAATTATTGCATACACAAATTTTCACTTGTCTTATATGGCAAGGTGAGCGTTGCTATTTAAGCCAAAATCGCAAGTTTTACCTAATCGGCACGACATATATATATTCACAAACACTGATCTCCGGCCGACGGAGACTCGAACCTACGAACCTCTTGACAAGGTACGCAGTGCATTGCCGACCGTACCACACTGAAAGCTGGCTGCCTTGGATCAACGTCTAGCGAGAGCTGGACGCCAAGGTATTGGACCAGTGTGGTACGGTCGGTAAAGCACTGTGTACCTTGTTGCAAGGTTCGTAGGTTCGAGTCTCCTCGGCCAGAGATCAGTGTTTGAGTGTTTTTAATATTTCGCCTGCTCTTGCGAATTCCTAGCATATATATATATATATATATATATATATATATATATATATATATATATATATATATATATATATATATATATATATATATATATATATATATATATATACGTATATATATTATTGTAACCACGAACGAATTGTACTGATCAATAACAACACTGCACTAGCCAAATTCCTAAGATTAAACGTATTTAAGAGTATTTAAGTGTTTAAACGTGTTTAAGAGTTTTTAAGTGTTTAAACGTGTTTAAGAGTATTTAAGTGTGTTTAAATGTGCTTAAGAGTATTTAAGAGTATTTAAGTGTTTTTAAACGTATTTTAGATTATTTAAGAGTATTTGTTTAGTGTCTGATGGTTTAAAATATGGTATTATATGAATGCATTCAGTATCATATGTGAGATGGAAAAAAATGTGGAAATTACGTCAAGTTAGGTTAAATCAAGTCAGGTCAGGTTAGGTCAGTTCAGGTTAAGTAGGAGCATTCGTCAGCGAGGTTATCCCTTGAGGTGAGTCTGTTGTATTTTCCGCCTCAGGTCAAGTTAGGTCAGAGAATGAGTTGAAAAGTGTAGTTTGAGTGAGTTTGTTAAGTCAGTTTCAGAAATATGGTTCCTGCTACGAACGTCCCGCTGCTGTGTGCACTCCCGCTGCTGTGTGCACTCCCGCTGCTGTGTGCACGTCTACCTGCACTAATTCTTACATGTGTGCACCTGTCACAACCAGATGTACATCTCTCAGTGTACAGCGAGTCATGTACATCTCTCAGTGTACAGCGAGTCATGTACATCTCTCAGTGTACAGCGAGTCATGTACATCCCTCAGTATAAACAGTGTTAACCTTCATTCTTATAAAAGACATTAAAACACTGGACATAAAGTCGGGTTGGCGGCACCAGTGAAACAAAGATAAAGCGTAGAAGAAGTAATTGCGACAGCCTCTCACTGTATGTGGCACTATACCCTCATCTAAGCTTTATCTAACTCCATGTGAAGGCTCACTCTACAGGTCTTAATGAGCACAGAGCAATAGATAGACTTTAAGCCCCATTAACTAACCAATCAACTAATTGCCCAAAAAAATAACTACGGATCATGTCAACACGGAAGTGATATATGCATGATTATTTCAGAAAAACTTAAAAAAAAAAACGGTCTATTTATCCCTGGTGGATTCCTTTATCTATCAGAGGAATTATGATTTTTGCCAAGCTGCTGGACTGGTCGCCTTCCAGTGTGTGTGTGTTTATCAGACAACCTGCTGTCAACAGAGATTATATATTAATAGCCACAATTGATTAAAGATAATGCATAGGATTCATACGACAGGTTTGCCAGGTCATCGTAGCAGCACCTGATAAATGGAGGCTAATAACTAGCGACTTACAACAGTCCTTGCCTGTCTACTCCACCATAATGACGTCAAGTGCAGAATTGTGCTGCTTCTTGAGTTGATACAATGGTGAACAATGATAGCACAGATAACACAGAACTTATCTAGGTTATGTGCTGAGAACCATCAACTTTTATATCAATCAAGAACTATTGTGTATTACCTAGGTGTTTGAAACAAAGATAGTAAGGCAGGTGACTCTAAGACTTGTGTGTCGGGGCTGGGGATGAGGGAACTATTGTATTAAAATACAAGCATCAATTAGCTCCATGACTGTAGCCAACCATCCTCACAATACAGCGATACACGAGGCTCCTAACTTACAAAGGCCACTGGTTATACACTGGGTACAGGAACAATACAAGTTCTTCAACCAATGAGCTGCAGAGTAAACAAGTAGTAAATACAATCATGATTTTTCTACTATCAACAACTCATTAATAAGTTGAAAAAGGAGGATCGCATCTAGATTTGAAGTTAGAGATGTGTGTACTTGCTTCTAGCATGCCATGAGAGTTAAGACGTAGATCATATGATTACACACTTTACCTAGAAGTTACTAACAAATTTAGTTTAACCAATTTGTTAAAGGATACTTTAATACCTAAAATAGTGCTTAAGTAAACTCTCTCTCTCTCTTATTTAAAAATATATATATATATATATATATATATATATATATATATATATATATATATATTATATATATATATATATATATATATATATATATATATATATATATATATATATATATATATATATATATATATATATATATATATATATATATATATATATATATATATTCTAAAAGGCATACACCCAACAGTGTATATTTCCGGTGTTGTATAGGTAATATACTCCAAGAACGTTCTGGTATTGTTTTTCATGACTCCATCTTACTACTACTACTAATAATAATAACTAATAATAATAATAATAATAATAATAACGCGTTGTCCCCACTTTGGTTTTGAATTCGTTCACACCGTGTTAATGTTCAACAAATTTAATTCATGCATTGAACATTTATACTATTGAATGTTCAGACATATATTGAACATTTATACTATAGCATGTTCAGACATATATTGAACATTTATACTATAGCATGTTCAGACATATATTGAACATTTATACTATAGCATGTTCAGACATATATTTGGTCTTACGTAGAGCCTTCACGTTACCTGTAATATGAGACGTGATGTTAGTACATGACATGACACCACAATATGTTTGAGGTTTTATATAATAATTAATTTTCTCTCTCACTGTCTCTCTTTGTCTGTCTGTGTGTGTGTCTGTCTGTCTGTGTGTCTGTCACTTTCACACACACATACACACGTCCTTCAAAAATTCCTCTCATGTAAACCAGCAAATCCTTGCAGTTTCCTGTACCAGCTGCCTCCTCTACACAGCGTCCACCACACAGCCTCCACCACACAGCCTCCACTACACAGCCTCCACTACACAGCCTCCACCACACAGCCTCCACCACACAGCCTCCACTACACAGCCTCCACTACACAGCCTCCACTACACAGCCTCCACCACACAGCCTCCACCACACAGCCTCCACCCCACAGCCTCCACTACACAGCCTCCACTACACAGCCTCCACTACACAGCCTCCACCACACAGCCTCCACCACACAGCCTCCACCACACAGCCTCCACTACACAGCCTCCACTACACAGCCTCCACTACACAGCCTCCACTACACAGCCTCCACCACACAGCCTCCACTACACAGCCTCCACCACAGCCTACAGCATCAGCATCATGTTGATGGTGAGTTTCGAGGCCTCGTCACATCTTTCAAATAACCTGTCAAGCAGTGAGGGTGATGTTTTCAAGGCATAACCTTCTCTTAGCATGTAGGGGAACTATTGGCACTCATACATGTGTGGTATACTGGCACTCATCCATGTGTGGCAAACTGACACTCATCTATGTGTGGTATATTGGCACTCATCCATGTGTGGTATACTGGCACTCATCCATGTGTGGTGTATTGCACTCATCCATGTGTGGTATACTGGCACTCATCCGTGTGTGGCATACTGGCACTCATCCATGTGTGGCATACTGGCACTCATCCGTGTGTGGCATACTGGCACTCATTTATGTGTGGTATACTGGCACTCATCCGTGTGTGACATACTGGCACTCATCTATGTGTGGTATACTGGCACTCATCCATGTGTGGCATACTGGCACTCATCCATGTGTGGCATACTGGCACTCATCCGTGTGTGGCATACTGGCACTCATCCATGTGTGGCATACTGGCACTCATCCGTGTATGGTATACTGGCACTCATCCATGTGTGGTATACTGGCACTCATCCATGTGTGGTATAAAGGCACTCATCCATGTGTGGTATACTGGCACTCATCCATGTGTGGTATACTAGCACTCATCCATGTGTGGTATACTGGCACTCATCCACGTGTGGTATACTGGCACTCATCCATGTGTGGTATTCTAGCACTCATCCACGTGTGGTATACTGGCACTCATCCATGTGTGGTATTCTAGCACTCATCCACGTGTGGTATACTGGCACTCATCCATGTGTGGTATACTAGCACTCATCCATGTGTGGTATACTGGCACTCATCCATGTGTGGTATAAAGGCACTCATCCATGTGTGGTATACTGGCACTCATCCATGTGTGGTATACTAGCACTCATCCACGTGTGGTATACTGGCACTCATCCATGTGTGGTATTCTAGCACTCATCCACGTGTGGTAAGGATGTTGTCGGGCCTAATCATCCACTCTGCCCACCTAATGAGGCTATGCAAATTAGTTGCAGTGATGATGGTTGTGAAGATATAATGTTGATGACTGGAGAACAAGATTGGTGATAGTGTCGTACCGGACAACGCCGTCATGAAGAACTATAAAACGGAAGGATTCTCTCCGTTATTAGCTCAAACCTGTGACAGCCTTGAGAGGAAGTTGGACCAACATTTCTGTTATAAGGAAGAACAAGACATAGATGCCACACTTGTGTATCTTACTTGGAAACTTCGCCAACCCGTGACTTCATTAGTCCAATACAGAGGAAAAACAGTGGAAGATGAATCGAGGGAGTTTTCCTCTGTATTGGATTAACGAAGGCAATAGTGGGCGCAACGCTCCCACAATAAAGGTACTCAAGTGTTGTTATACATGTGTCTTATTCGCCCTCTTGTGGGATGTCTAAACATTTAATATAATAACAGTAAGCTCCGTCACTTGGCTACGCTACGTGCGTGACATCTCTTGGTCACCTACCCTGGACACCTGACCTCGTGACCTCCTCGACGGGATCAGCTTAAATATGAGCCCACCAAGTTCACTCTTGGAACTTCAGACTAAGGTCAGACACCTCTTCCTTGGCATCACAATTTGTACCTGACCACACCTTCAGACAAGGTATTTCTTGTACCCTGTGTGTGATGGGTCCCAGGCGGCCAGGCCCCAAACATTCCCAGTCAACTTTATATATGTAAACTAAAAGGACACAAATGCAACTAATGTGGTATTTTATTGTGGCAACGTTTCGCTCTCCAGGAGCTTTGTCAAGCCGTTACAAACAATACATGGACACCCAGGGTATATATAGGTTCAGGGTGAGGTGTAATACTAGTGGTGGTGGTAGTATTAATATTACTACAATACTACTACTACAACTACTATTACTACTACTACTACCACCACCACTAGTATTACACCTCACTAAGCCTATATATACCCTCTGTGTCCATGTATTGTTTGTAATGGCTTGACAAAGCTCCTGGAGAGTGAAACGTTGCCACAATAAAATGTCTCATTAGTTGCATTTGTGTCCTTTTACTTAACATATTGTCGGTAATTCTACCAATATTAATACAATCTTTACATATGTTCATATGTTCATGTACTGAACACAGCTTAGACCAAAATAATAATATAAATTTACAAGTTACTTAAGTCACAAAGAAATTAAACACCAGATAACATGTTTCAAACATGTTATCGGCCATTAACTGATGCAGTAAAAACTAATTCACAGAAGCTGGCACTAGTTGCTCTAGACGATTTCTAGATCACGGCTTCCACATGTCAATCCCGAGGCTAAAGTTAAAAAAAAATGATGCGGGGTTGAGTTATATTGTATATACACGCTACTGATGGGATGTTACTGGTATGTGATCACTTTAATTTCAGTTAATATCGTCCATTTGAAAATGGTCTAGAGTGAAGGGGGATATCTGATACACATGGCAGTAAACTACATAGACCACATAATGAAAACTGAACTCTCATATTTGCTGCTGAGTAAGTAATTAGTCAGGGTTGTCTTGGTCAGTAGTTATCCAGGTTTGCCTTGGCCGATAATTAGTCAAATTTGCCTTGGCTGATAGTTAGTCAAGCTTTCCTTGACCAGTAGTTAGCTTTTACTTAGCCTTAGTCAGCTCAGTACTCAGACTCAGACGCAGACTCAGACGCAGACTCAGACGCAGACTCAGACGCAGACTCAGACGCAGACTCAGACGCAGACGCAGACGCAGACGCTCTGGCTGCCACACCATACAACGTTTTGAATAATTTATTTTACCTTCCATACTTTTCACTCACCAGGCGCTGTTTCAGTCTCAGGAGTGAAAAACCCAAGGCGAGCGAAACGCATCTTTTAAAAACGATTCGAAACACTACGTGATCACTTGCATAATAATAATAATATTATTATTATTATTATTATTATTATTATTATTATTATTATTATTATTATTATTATTATTATTATTATTATTATTATTATTATCATTATTAATAATAATAAAGTCAGTGCACTGGCCAGTACTACAAATATTACTGCTACTGCAACGAAAATAATAATTCCTTAACAAAAATTATACACAAAAGTTAGATGAAGATTTGCTGTGGTCTATTGATCTAGATGGTCCTTCGATGATCAGGACCACGGACCACGGTCCACGGTCCACGGTCCATGGTCCATGGTACATTCTAAACCATTTTCTCCTCTTGATGGTCTTGTTTCCTCTGCTATTGTGTAAAATTAACCTCATTATCAACACTTTCCTGAGTGTGTGTGTGTATGTATGTGTGTGTGTGTGCTCACCTATTTGTGGTTGCAGGGGTCGAGTCATAGCTCCTGGCTCAGCCTCTTCACTGATTGCTACTAGGTCCTCTCTCTCCCTGCTCCATGAGCTTTATCAAACCTCGTCTTGAAACTATGTATGGTTCCTGCCTCCACTACGTCACTTTCTAGGCTATTCCACTTCCTGACAACTCTATGACTGAAGAAATACTTCCTAACATCCTTTTGACTCATGAGTCTTCAACTTCCAACTGTGACCCCTTGTTTCTGTGTCCCCTCTCTGGAACATCCTGTCTCTGTCCACCTTATCTATTCCTCGCAGTATTTTATATGTCGTTATTATGTCTTCCCTAACCCTCCTGTCCTCTAGTGTCGTCAGGCCGATTTCCCTTAACCTTTCTTCGTAGGACAATCCCCTTAGCTCTGGGACTAGTTTTGTTGCAAACCTCTGCACTTTCTCTAATTTCCTGACGTACTTGACCAGGTGTGGGTTCCAAACTGGTGCTGCATACTCCAGTATGGGCCTGACGTATATGGTGTACAGAGTCTTGAACGATTCCTTAGTGAGGTATTGGAACGCTATTCTTAGGTTTGCCAGCCGCCCGTATGCTGCAGCAGTTATCTGATTGATGTGTGCCTCAGGAGATGTGCTCGGTATTATACTCACCCCAAGATCTTTTTCCTTGAGTGAGGTTTGCAGTCTTTGGCCACCTAGATTATACTCTGTCTGCGGTCTTCTTTGCCCTTCCCCGATCTTCATGACTTTACATTTGGCAGGGTTAAATTCAAGGAGCCAGTTACTGGACCAGGCTTGTAGCCTGTCCAGGTCTCTTTGTAGTCCTGCCTGATCCTCGACTGATTTAATTCTTCTCATTAACTTCACATCATCTGCAAACAGGGACGCTTAAAGTGTGTGTGTGTGTGTGTGTGTGTGTGTGTGTGTGTGTGTGTGTGTGTGTACACGCATCTAATTGAACTCACCTAATTGTGGTTATAGGGGTCGAGTCATAGCTCCTGGCCCGTCTATTCACTGGTCGCTACTAGGTCCACTTTCTCCCTCCTTCGTGAGCTTTATCGTACCTCTTCTTAAAGCAATGCATGGTTCAGCCTCCTCTACCTCACTTTCCAGACTATTCCACTTTCTGACAACTCTATGACCTAAGAAATACTTCCTAACATCCCTGTGGCTCATCTGAGTCTTCAACTTCCAATTGTGACCCCTTGTTGCTGTGTTCCATCTCTGGAACATCCTGTCTTTGTCCACCTTGTCAATTCCTTTCAGAATTTTATATGTCATTATCATGTCTTCCCTGTCCCTCCTTTCCACCAGTGTCGTCAGGTTGATTTCCCTTAACCTCTCCTCGTAGGACATATCCAGTAACTCCGGGACTAGCCTCTTTCCAAACGTTTGCACTTTCTCTAGTTTCCTGACGTGCTTGACCAAGTGTGGGTTCCAAACTGGTGCTGCATACTCCAATATGGGCCTGACGTACACGGTGTACAGTGTCCGGAACAACTTACTGAGATACCGAAATACTATTCTTATGTTCAGCAGTCTCCCATATGCTGCAGCAGTTATTTGGTTGATGTGTACCTTAGGAGATGAACTCGGTATTATACACACTCCATGAGTGAAGTTTGTAGTCTTTGGTCCCCTAGACTGTACTCTGTCTGCGGTCTTCTTTGTCCTTCCCCGATCTTCATAACTTTGCACTTGGTGGGGTTGAACGCCAGGAGCCAGTTGCTGGACCAGGCCTGCAGCCTGTCCAGATCCCTCTATAGTTCTGCCTTGTTCTCCCCTGACTGAATTCTCTTCATTAACTTCAAGTCGTCTGCAAACAGGGACAAGTCTAAGGCTATTCCTTCCATCATGTCATTCACATATACCAGAAACAGCACTGGTCCTAGGACTGACCCCTGTGGAACCCCGCTCGTCACAGGCGCCCACTCTGATACCTCGTCACGTACCATGACTCGTTGATGCCTTCCAGTCAGGTATTCTCTGATCCACTGCAGTGCCTACTCTCTTATACCTGCCTGGTTCTCCAGATTTTGCATTAATCTCTTGTGTGGAACTGTGTCAAAAGCTTTCTTGCCGTACAAGAAAATGCAATCTACCTACACCCCTCTCTCTCTTGTCTTACTTCTGTTACCTTGTCGTAGAACTCTAGTAGATTCGCGACACAGGATTTCCCGTCTCTGAATCCGTGCTGGTAGCCATTTATAAGCTCATTCCTTTCTAGGAGGTCATCCACTCTTCTCCTGATAATCTTCTCCATGACTTTGCATACAATCCATGGCAGTGACACTGGTCTGTAGTTTAATGCTTCGTGTCTGTCTCCTTTTTTTAAAAATTGGGACTACATTTGCTGTCTTCCATACCTCGGGTAGTCGCCCTGTTTCTATAGATGTGTTGAAGATTGTTGTTAGTGGTACACAGAGCGCCTCTGCTCCTTCTCTTAGGACCCATGGAGAGATGTTAGCTGGTCCCATTGCCTTTAAGATATCTAGTTCGCTTATCAGCCATTTCACCTTTTCCTCGGTTGTATGTATTGTGTCCAGCACTTGTTGGTGTATCCGACCTCTCCGTCTTTCCAGAGTCCTTTCTGTCTCCACTGTGAATACTTCTTTGAATCTCATATTAAGCTCCCCACATACTTCAAGGACGATTCTTGTAAACTCCCTTCATTCCTTCCTCAGACTGATTACCTGGTCTTTGACGGTTTTTTTTTCCTGATGTGACTGTACAACAGCTTCGAGTCAGACTTGGCTTTCGCTGCTATGTCATCTTCATATTGTCGTTGGGCCTCTCTCCTTACCTGTGCATATTCATTTCTTGTTCTTCGACTACCCTCCGTGTTCTCTTGGGTCCTTTGCCTTGTATACTTCTTCCATTCTCTAGCACACTTGGTTTTAGCCTCTCTACACCTTTGGGTGAACCATGGGCTCGTTCTGGCCTTCACATTATGTCTGTTACCCTTGGGTACAAACCTCTCCTCAGCTTCCTTGCATATTGTTGTCACATATTCCATCATCGCATTTACTGTTTTCCCTGCCAGTTCTCTGTCCCACTAAACCTCGCACAGGAAATTCCTCATGTCAGTATAGTCCCCTCTTTTGTAGTTTGGCTTCATTCTTCTTGCCCTTCCTGCTTCCCTCTCCACTTGTAACTCTACTATGTATTCGAAGCTTAGAACCAAGAGATCACTAATTCCGAGGGATCTTTCATATGTGATGTCCTCAATATCTGCACTACTCAAGGTGAATACTAGGTCCAGTCCTGCTGGATCATCCTTTCCTCTCTCTCTGGTAGTCTTCCTAACGTGTTGATGCATGAAGTTTTCAGTACAACCTCCAACATCTGTGTGTGTGTGTGTGTGTGTGTGTGTTTGTGTTGTGTGTGTGTGTGTGTGTGTGTGTGTGTGTGTGTGTGTGTGTGTGTGTGGTGAGTGTGTTTGTGTGTGTGTGTTGCTTCTCTCTCTCTCTCTCTGGTTATCTGTAAACTAATCGAATTGCGTTTGTGAGGTTCGAATCATGGTTCCTGAACCCCTCCCCGTCTTTTAAGCGTCACAGACAGGCATCTCTGTCTTTTTCACCTTTTGAGCGGCATCATACCTACTCTGAAATCTCTGTATTAAAAAAAATACCTTGTATACTTTTACATTCAACTTATTTCTCATCCCTACCAACGATAGACTGAATAATACTCCTTAATATATCTATTGCTAAAGTTTATTTTCGTTTAGCTTACTTCTGTTTTTGTTGGTTCCCGGTTCACGCATTTCTTGAACGGTCACTGATTTTATGTAGTAGGGCTCAATTAGAGTCCTACCAGGTCTTTACTAATACGTAATAAGGCTCTAATTGAGCGAAAAGTTATTTGAAAAAGACATGGTTGTCTCTTATTATCTTTCCTGGCACACACGAGCGGGTACTCAGCCTTGGAACTATCATTATACTCATCGCAAATCAACTTCTCCCACTTTTTCTAGTGGGAGAAAACGTGACAACAATAAAGATACCCCAGTGTTGCACATCTGTCATATTCGTCAGCTGGTCGGTGTTGCACTCCATCAATACTGTCAACATCTTCCTCACCTTAGTCTGTAATTTCTAGCATTATCTTGTGTTTAATTTATGGGGCACGTCAGCGCCCCTGTCTTCTAATGTTATTTTTCCCCTATAATCTAACTTGTCCATAATTACTATCGCATTTGTTTTGTCTGCTTTCGTAAGGTGAAGTCCAGGATCTTAATTCATGGTATAACTTAACAAATCTTTGAGCGAAGCTCAGACTTCTACAAAAACAATTGTCCTCAAAGATTTGTTAAGTTATACCATGAATTAAGATCCTGGACTTCACCTTACGAAAGCAAACAAAGCAAATGCGATACTAATTATGGACAAGGTAGATTATAGGGGAAAAATAAACATGACATTAGGAGACAGAGAAGCTCAGGCGCCTCTTAAGGGCCTATATGTGTTTACCAGTATTTTATAACACCTAAGGTTACGCATAGCTAAAACACACACAGTTATATTTCCTGGAGAAGGCACAGAGTGGCACAGTCAGTCATCTCAGCTAAGAAAAAAGTTAAATTACTAGGAGACTTTTGTAGCTGCAAGCTAAGCTGTCTCAAGACAGTGCTGAGCCCAACTGATACCATGGTATACAATTTGATCACTTGCCATCCCGCGGGGTATGACCCTTGTGGCTTCAGCGCTGACCCATAATTATAAAAATATATAATATTAATATAATCCAGCTTGGAGGGCCATCTAGACTGTGATGTTTGCACTCTTCTGGCAAGACAACGACTAGCTGAATGATGGTGAATGTGCTTTGTCTTTTTTTTTTTGCTTCCTGAAGACGGCCAAGGTGTTGAAAAATATTGATACGGAAATTCAGCTACAATCGTTTATAATGAAGGCCCTGTCAAAAATATTTAGGATAAAGTCTAGCAATAATACGCATATAAACATCTGACTCCATCATTCTAGAAGAGTGAAGCTCAGTGAAGAGTGAAGCCTCAGTGAAGAGTGAAGCTCAGTGAAGAGTGAAGCTCAGTGAAGAGTGAAGCTCAGTGAAGAGTGAAGCTCAGTGAAGAGTGAAGCCTCAGTGAAGAGTGAAGCTCAGTGAAGAGTGAAGCTCAATGAAGAGTGAAGCTGAGTGAAGAGTGAAGCTCAGTGAAGAGTGAAGCTGAGTGAAGAGTGAAGCTCAGTGAAGAGTGAAGCTCAGTGAAGAGTGAAGCTCAGTGAAGAGTGAAGCTGAGTGAAGAGTGAAGCTGAGTGAAGAGTGAAGCTCAGTGAAGAGTGAAGCTCAGTGAAGAGTGAAGCTCAGTAAAGAGTGAAGCTCAGTGAAGAGTGAAGCTCAGTGAAGAGTGAAGCTCAGTGAAGAGTGAAGCTCAATGAAGAGTGAAGCTCAGTGAAGAGTGAAGCTCAATGAAGAGTGAAGCTCAGTGAAGAGTGAAGCTCAGTGAAGAGTGAAGCTCAGTGAAGAGTGAAGCTCAGTGAAGAGTGAAGCTCAGTGAAGAGTGAAGCTCAGTGAAGAGTGAAGCTCAGTGAAGAGTGAAGCTCAGTGAAGAGTGAAGCTCAGTGAAGAGTGAAGCTCAATGAAGAGTGAAGCTCAGTGAAGAGTGCAGCTCAGTGAAGAGTGAAGCTCAGTGAAGAGTGAAGCTCAGTGAAGAGTGAAGCTCAGTGAAGAGTGCAGCTCAGTGAAGAGTGAAGCTCAGTGAAGAGTGAAGCTCAGTGAAGAGTGAAGCTCAGTGAAGAGTGAAGCTCAATGAAGAGTGAAGCTCAGTGAAGAGTGAAGCTCAATGAAGAGTGAAGCTCAGTGAAGAGTGAAGCTCAGTGAAGAGTGAAGCTCAGTGAAGAGTGAAGCTCAATGAAGAGTGAAGCTCAATGAAGAGTGAAGCTCAATGAAGAGTGAAGCTCAATGAAGAGTGAAGGTGAGTGAAGAGTGAAGCTCAATGAAGAGTGAAGCTCAATGAAGAGTGAAGCTCAGTGAAGAGTGAAGCTCAGTGAAGAGTGAAGCTAAAGTGAAGAGTGAAGCTCAATGAAGAGTGAAGCTCAGTGAAGAGTGAAGCTCAGTGAAGAGTGAAGCTCAGTGAAGAGTGAAGCTCAGTGAAGAGTGAAGCTCAATGAAGAGTGAAGCTCAATGAAGAGTGAAGCTAATGAAGAGTGAAGCTAGAAGAGTGAAGCTCATGAAGAGTGAAGCTCATGAAGAGTGAAGCTATGAGAGTGAAGATGAAGAGTGAAGTAATGAAGGTGAGCTAGAAGAGTGAAGCTCAGTGAAGGTGAAGCTCAGTGAAGAGTGAAGCTATGAAGAGTGAAGCTCATGAAGAGTGAAGCTCAGTGAAGAGTGAAGCTGAAGTGAAGAGTGAAGCTCAATGAAGAGTGAAGTCATGAAGAGTGAAGCTAATGAAGAGTGAAGCTCAGTGAAGAGTGAAGTATGAAAGAAGTGAAGTGAAGCTATGAAGTGAGTGAAGCTCATGAAGAGTGAAGCTAGTGAAGAGTGAAGTGAGTGAAGAGTGAAGCTCAGTGAAGAGTGAAGGTGAGTGAAGAGTGAAGGTGAGTGAAGAGTGAAGTGAGTGAAGAGTGAAGGTAGTGAAGAGTGAAGGTGAGTGAAGAGTGAAGGTAGTGAAGAGGAAGGGAAGAGTGAAGTGAAGAGTGAAGGTGAGTGAAGAGTGAAGGTGAGTGAAGAGTGAAGGTGAGTGAAGAGTGAAGGTGAGTGAAGAGTGAAGGTGAGTGAAGAGTGAAGGTGAGTGAAGAGTGAAGGTGAGTGAAGAGTGAAGGTGAGTGAAGAGTGAAGTTGAGTGAAGAGTGAAGGTGAGTGAAGAGTGAAGGTGAGTGAAGAGTGAAGGTGAGTGAAGAGTGAAGGTGAGTGAAGAGTGAAGGTGAGTGAAGAGTGAAGGTGAGGTGAAGTAAAGTGAAGGTGAGTGAAGAGAGAAGGTGATGAAGAGTGAAGTGAGTGAAGAGGAAGGTGAGTGAAGAGTGAAGGTGAGTGAAGAGTGAAGGGTGAAGAGGAAGGTGGGGTGAAGAGTGAAGAGTGAAGAGTGAAGAGTGAAGAGTGAAGAGTGAAGAGTGAAGAGTGAAGAGTGAAGAGTGGAGAGTGAAGAGTGAAGAGTGAAGAGTGAAGAGTGAAGAGTGAAGAGTGAAGAGTGAAGAGTGAAGAGTGAAGAGTGAAGAGTGAAGAGTGAAGGTGAGTGAAATGAAGGTGAAGTAAGTGAAGAGTGAAGATGAAGGTGAGTGAAGAGTGAAGGTGAGTGAAGAGTGAAGGTGAGTGAAGAGTGAAGGTGAGTGAAGAGTGAAGGTGAGTGAAGAGTGAAGGTGAGTGAAGAGTAAAGGGTGAGTGAAGAGTGAAGGTGAGTGAAGAGTGAAGCTGAGTGAAGAGTGAAGTGAGTGAAGAGTGAAGGTGGAATAGTGAAGAGTGAAGGTGAGTGAAGAGTGAAGGTGAAGGTGAAGGTGAAGTGAAGGAGTGAAGAGTGAAGGTGGTGAAGAGTGAAGGTGAGTGAAGAGTGAAGGTGAGTGAAGAGTGAAGTGAGTGAAGAGGAAGGTGAGTGAAGAGTGAAAGAGTGAAGAGTGAAGTGAAGAGTGAAGAGTGAAGGTGAAGAGTGAAGGTGAGTGAAGAGTGAAGGTGAGTGAAGAGTGAAGGTGAGTGAAGAGTAGGAAGGGTGAGTGAAGAGTGAAGGTGAGTGAAGAGTGAAGGTGAGTGAAAGAGTGAAGGTGAGTGAAGAGTGAAGGTGAGTGAGATGAAGGAGTGAAGAGTGAAGGTGGTGAAGAGTGAAGGTGAGTAAGAAGAGTGAAAGAGTGAGTGAAGAGGAGTGAGGAAGAGTGAAGGTGAGTGAAGAGTGAAGGTGAGTGAAGAGTGAAGGTGAGTGAAGAGTGAAGTGAGTGAAGAGTGAAGGTGAGTGAAGAGGAAGGTGAGTGAAGAGTGAAGTGAGTGAAGAGTGAAGGTGAGTGAAGAGTGAAGGTGAGTGAAGAAGTAGTGGAAGGTGAGTGAAGAGTGAAGGTGAGTGAAGAGTGAAGTGAGTGAAGAGTGAAGTGAGTGAAGAGTAAAAGGTGAGTGAAGAGTGAAGGTGAGTGAAGAGTGAAGGTGAGTGAAGAGTGAAGGTGAGTGAAGAGTGAAGGTGAGTGAAGAGTGAAGCTCAGTGAAAGAGTGAAGGTGAGTGAAGAGTGAAGCTGAGTGAAGAGTGAAGATGAGTGAAGAGTGAAGGTGAGTGAAGAGTGAAGGTGAGTGAAGAGTGAAGGTGAGTGAAGAGTGAAGGTGAGTGAAGAGTGAAGGTGAGTGAAGAGTGAAGGTGAGTGAAGAGTGAAGGTGAGTGAAGAGTGAAGGTGAGTGAAGAGTGAAGGTGAGTGTCAGTAACTGACCTGTACCTTGACTGGGCAAGTAACTACACAGAAGTCAGTCCAAAAAAACCCATATTAAAATTGTGTTCCCCAGGCAATTACAGGCCGCTGTTTTGCTGGTTTAAGGCTAATTAGTGGCGACATCACAATAATTCCTAAACGACGCAGAAGGACAAAAGACGATGTACTATTAACAATAAGCAAACAACAGACGTGAGATGCAATATAACATCAAGCAAACAACAGACGTGAGATGCAATATAACATCAAGCAAACAACAGACGTGAGATGCAATATAACATCAAGCAAACAACAGACGTGAGATGCAATATAACATCAAGCAAACAACAGACGTGAGATGCAATATAACATCAAGCAAACAACAGACGTGAGATGCAATATAACATCAAGCAAACAACAGACGTGAGATGCAATATAACATCAAGCAAACAACAGACGTGAGATGCAATATAACATCAAGCAAACAACAGACGTGAGATGCAATATAACATCAAGCAAACAACAGACGTGAGATGCAATATAACATCAAGCAAACAACAGACGTGAGATGCAATATAACATCAAGCAAACAACAGACGTGAGATGCAATATAACATCAAGCAAACAACAGACGTGAGATGCAATATAACATTAAGCAAACAACAGACGTGAGATGCAATATAACATCAAGCAAACAACAGACGTGAGATAACATTATTCAAGTAACTGAAGACAAGAACACACGAAGAACAAACATTTAATAGGAGGAATATTCTTGGAACTTTGTACGTTTAATTAGGCAGCTTACACACCACCAATAAAACGTACATCAAAAAGAAAACTTTCTGATCACTAGGACGATAAAGCACAGTGCGTGGGCGAAACGTCGCCAGTGGAAATTCCTCATAATTGTATTTGTATTTCTTTGTAATGAGTCGAGTTCCACGTCTGACATTTTGTGATTAATAACTGAAATTATAAAAATGTTGAGAGAACAGTTTGTGTACATTGTAGCGTTAAGAACACCATGGTAGCATCTAGAACACCATGAGTACACCATGGTAGCATCTAGAACACCATGAGTACACCATGGTAGCATCTACAACACCATAAGTACACCATGGTAGCATCTAGAACACCATGAGTACACCATGGTAGCATCTACAACACCATAAGTACACCATGGTAGCATCTAGAGCACTATAAGTACACCATGATAGCATCTAGAACACCATAAGTACACCATGGTAGCATCTAGAACATTATAATTACACCATGGTAGCATCTAGAACACCATGAGTACACCATGGTAGCATCTAGAACACCATAAGTACACCTTGGTAGCATCTAGAACACCATGAGTACACCATGGTAGCATCTAGAACACCATGAGTGCACCATGGTAGCATCTAGAACACAATAAGTACACCATGGTAGCATCTAGAACACCATGAGTACACCATGGTAGCATCTAGAACACCATGAGTACACCATGATAGCATCTAGAACACTATGAGTACACCATGGTAGCATCTAGAACACCATGAGTACACCATGGTAGCATCTAGAACACCATAAGTACACCATGGTAGCATCTAGAACACCATGAGTACACCATGGTAGCATCTAGAACACCATGAGTACACCATGGTAGCATCTAGAACACCATAAGTACACCATGGTAGCATCTAGAACACCATAAGTACACCATGGTAGCATCTAGAAAACCATGAGTACACCATGGTAGCATCTAGAACACCATGAGTACACCATGGTAGCATCTAGAACACCATGAGTACACCATGGTAGCATCTAGAACACCATGAGTACACCATGGTAGCATCTAGAACACCATGAGTACACCATGGTAACATCTAAAATACCATGGGTACACCATGGTAGCATCTAGAACACCATGAGTGCACCATGGAAGCATCTAGAACATCATGAGTACACCATGGTAGCATCTAGAACACCATGGTAGCATCTTGAACACCATGAGTATACCATGGTAGCATCTAGAACACCATGAGTTCACCATGGTAGCATCTAGAACACCATGAGTACACCATTGTAGCATCTAGAACACCATGAGTGCCCCATGGTAGCATCTAGAACACCATGAGTACACCATGGTAGCATCTAGAACACCATGAGTACACCATGGTAGCATCTAGAACACCATGGTAGCATCTTGAACACCATGAGTATACCATGGTAGCATCTAGAACACCATGAGTTCACCATGGTAGCATCTAGAACACCATGAGTTCACCATGGTAGCATCTAGAACACCATGATTACACCATTGTAGCATCTAGAACACCATGAGTGCACCATGGTAGCATCAAGAACACCATGAGTACATCATGGTAGCGTCAAGAACACCATGAGTACACCATGGTAGCATCTAGAACACCATGAGTACACCATAGTAGCATCTAGAACACCATGAGTACATCATGGTAGCTTGAAGAACGCCTGGAGTACACCATAGTGGCGTCAAGAACACCTGGAGTACACCATAGTGGCGTCAAGAACGCCTGGAGTACACCATAGTGGCGTCAAGAACGCCTGGAGTACATAATGATGGAGTCGAGTACAAACCATCTCCACAAGACTGTAAATTAAACTGATGGCCTCAGTTTTTGCGAGTTCTCATTGAGTGAGGCGGGATGAGATAGCGTGTTAGTGAGGAGGTAGCGTGAGTGCACGCAGAGTGCAGACATGCTGGCGTGTTGTGCTTCATTGTAAGTGAAGTCAGAATAATGTGTGAGTGATCATTGTAATCAATACCTCGTGGGAGAGGTTCCTG
The DNA here is from genome assembly GCA_009830355.1 of Cherax destructor. Lineage (NCBI taxonomy): Eukaryota > Metazoa > Arthropoda > Malacostraca > Decapoda > Parastacidae > Cherax > Cherax destructor. The sequence continues at coordinate 260,085 of WNWK01001341.1, forward strand.
GAGATCACTTGTTTAGGAGGAGGTTGAGGTAAGACTGTGTGTGTGCGTGTGCGTGCGTGTGTGTGTGTGTGCGTGCGTGCGTGCGTGCGTGCGTGAGTGCGTGTGTGTGTACTCACCTAATTATGGTTGCAGGGGTCGAGGCTCAGCTCCTGGCCCCGCCTCTTCACTGATCGCTACTGTTTGTGTGTGTTTGTGTGCTCATGTGTGTGTACTCACCTAGTTGTGGCTGCAAGGGTCGATTCATAGCTCCTAGCCCCGCCTCTTCACTGGGTCACTCTTCCTGCTCAATGAGCTTTATCATACCTCTTCTTAAAGCTATGTATGGATCCTGCCCCCAATACATCACTTCCCAGACTATTCCACTTCCTGACAACTCTGTGACTGAAGAAATACTTCCTAACATCCCTGTGATTCATCTCAGTCTTCAACTTCCATTTGTGACCCTTTGTTACTGTGTCCCATCTGTACTAACCTAATTGTACTCACCTAATTGTGGTTGCAGGGGTCGAGACTCAGCTCCTGGCCCCGCCTCTTCGCTGTCCGCTACTGGGTCTCTGCTCTCCCTGCTCCATGAGCTTTATCATACCTTGTCTTAAAACTATGTATGGTTCCTGCTTCCACTATATCTTTCTCTAGACTATTCCACTTCCTGACTACTCTGTGGCTGAAGAAATGCTTCCTAACATCCCTTTGACTCATCTGAGTCTTCAGCTTCCAGTTGTGTCCCCTTGTTTCTGTGTTCCCTCTCTGGAACATCCTGTCACTGTCTACCTTGTCGATTCCCCGCAGTATTTTGTATGTCGTTATCATGTCTCCTCTGACCCTTCTTTCCTCCAGTGTTGTTAGTCCTATTTCCCTCAGCCTTTCTTCATAGGACAGACCCTGAGTTGTGGAACAAACCTTGTCGCAAACCTTTGCACTTTCTCTAGTTTCTTTATGTGCTTGACCAGGTGTGGGTTCCAGACTGGTGCTGCATATTCTAGTATGGGCCTGACGTACACGGTGTACATTGTCTTAAACGAGTCCTTGTTAAGGTAACGGAACGCTAATCTTAGGTTTGCCAGTCGCCAATATGCTGCCGCAGTTATCTGGTTGATGTGTGCCTCCGGAGACATGCTTGGCGTTATACTCACCCCAAGGTCTTTCTCCTTTTCCGAGGTTTGTAGCCTTTGTCCGCCTAGCCTGTACTCTGTCAGCGGTCTTCTTTGCACTTCTCTGATCTTCATGACTTTGCATTTGGTGGGATTGAACTCGAGAAGCCATTTGCTAGACCAGATGTCAAGCTTGTCCAGGTCTGTTTGAAGTCCTGCTTGGTCCTCCTCCGATGTGATTCTCCTCATTAACTTCACATCATCTGCGAACAGAGACACTTCTGAGTCTATCCCATCTGTCATGTCATTTACATATACCAAGAATAACACTGGTCCTAGGACTGACCCCTGCGGAACGCCGCTCGTCACAGGTGCCCACTGTGATACCTCATCACGCACCATGACCCGTTGTTGCCTCCCTGTGAGGTATTCCCTGATCCATTCCAGTGCCCTTCCTGTTATACATGCTTGTTCTTCCAACTTCTTTACTAATCTCATGTGAGGAACTGTGTCGAAGGCCTTCCTGCAGTCCAGGAAAATGCAATCAACCCACCCTTCTCTCTTTTGCCTTACCTCTGTTACTTTATCATAGAACTCTAGGAGGTTTGTTACACAGGATTTGCCTTCCCGGAATCCGTGCTGCCTGGTGTTTATTATCCTGTTCAGCTCGAGGTGCTTCACCATTCTTTTCCTGATGATTTTCTCCAGGACTTTGCACACTATACATGTAAGTGATACCGGTCTATAGTTTAGTGCCTCTTTTCTGTCTCCTTTTTTAAAGATGGGGACTATGTTGGCCTTCTTCCATACCTCAGGTAACTGCCCATTTTCCAAGGGATGTGTTGAATATTATGGTAAGTGGCACACTCAGTACCTCAGCTCCTTCCCGAAGAACCCACAGGGAGATGTTGTCCGGACCCATCGCCTTTGAGGTATCAAGGTCACTGAGTAACTGCTTCACCTCCTCCTCAGTTGTGTGTATGCCCTCTAGCGCTTGATACATCCCTTGTTGGTGGCGCACCTCATCCTGTCTACCCAGCTGCCTTCCTGCTTCCACTGTGAATACTTCCTTAAACCTCAAGTTGAGCTCCTCACATACCTCTTGATCGTTACTTGTGAGTTCCCCATCTTCTCTCCTCAGCCTTATCACCTGGTCCTTGACTGTTGTCTTCCTTCTGATGTGACTGAACATCAGTTTCGGGTCAGACTTAACTTTCGATGCTATGTCATTTTCGTACTGTTTCTGGGCTTCCCTCCGTACCTGTGCATACTCGTTTCTAGCTCTTCTACTAATCTCTTTGTTTACTTGGGTTCTTTGCCTTCTGTACCTTTTCCATTCTCTGACACTCTGAGCCTTCGCCTCCCTGCACCTTTGGGTAAACCAGGGGCTCTTTCTGGCCTTCCCATTTAATCTTTTTCCTCTGGGTATAAACCGTTCCTCTGCCTCCTTGCACTTTGCCCCTACGTATTCCATCATTTCACTTATTGTCTGTCCGTCCATTTTCCTTTCCCACTGAACCTCCTGCAGGAAAATCCTCATGCCTGTGTAGTTCCCTCTTTTAAAATCTGGTTTGTCTCTTTCTGTACTGTTTCCCCTCTCCACCTGTAGCTCTACAATGTACTCAAAGCTCAGCACCATATGGTCACTGGCTCCCAGGGGGCTCTCATGTGTTATGTCTTCAATATCTGAGCTGTTCAGTGTGAATACAAGGTCCAGCCTTGCTGGTTCGTCCTCTCCTCTATCTCTGGTCGTGTCCCTGACATGTTGGTGCATCAGATTTTCCAGTACCACGTCCATCATCTTGGCTCTCCAAGTTTCTGGACCCCCACGTGGTTCTTGGTTCTCCCAGTCGATCTCCCTGTGGTTGAAATCGCCCATGACCAGTAGCTTCGCTCTGCTAATGTGCGCTTTTCTTGCCACCTCCGCCAGAGTGTCCACCATCGCTCTGTTGTTCTCATCGTATTCTTCTCCTGGCCTCCTGCAGTTCTGTGGTGGGTTATACATTACTGCAATGACTATCTTGTGCTCCCCAGACTGGATGGTACCTACTATGTGTGTGTGTGTGTGTGTGTGTGTGTGTGTGTTACCATTTTGTCCTAGGCACATGTCGATTAGACACTAGGCCTGTTGTGTGTATGTGTGTGTGTGTGTGTAACGAAACACTTCGAAATGTTTCGGCCCCGCTGGGAATTGAACCCGGGCCCTCCGTGCGTGAAGCAAGAGCGCTAGCCACCATGCCATGTGTGTGTGTGTGTGTGTGTGTGTGTGTGTGTGTGTGTGTGTGTGTGTGTGTGTGTGTGTGTGTGTGTGTGTGTGTGTGTGTGTGTGGGTGTGTGGGTGTGTGGTGGTTAGTTAAGAAACGATTCACTTCTTAGATAAAGGTTTTATGCTTGTAGTGTCTCGTCTTCACAGTTCAGTTTGCTATTTAGTATTTTAAACAATGCATAATTAGTAGCGTTTATTGTTTCCCCTTAAGTGAAGCAGTGAAGGTCAGCCAGTGCAGCTGAGGAGCCATCACCCGTACGGCGGCAGCTGCATCACATGATAGTGTGCTACGTATATATATATATATATATATATATATATATATATATATATATATATATATATATATATATATATATATATATATATATATATATATATATATATATATAGGAGAAGTGGATAAAAGGCTTCAAGGAAGAATATTTGGATTTCTTCCTGATGCCATTTGAATATTCCACTTCTCCTACCACCCCATATTTTAATTTTTTTTACCAATAGGTATGTTTTATTACATAATATGGTACAAAAGATTTGAGAGATACATTGTTGATATAAAGATGGCATATACAGTACACGAGGTGGAGATACATGTTTAGTACATATTGTTACACCTTTGTCACTGATTATAATGCGAAAATCTCATCCAGCTCTTCCGAGCTGGTGCGCGTGCCCAGAATACACCATGCATTACCCCTCTGAACAGCAGCGCTGAGTCGCTGGAACAGAAAACTAGCTGCCCTGGGATCCTAGTTACCCTGTTGAGTCTTTTGCCCAGCTCCTTGAGGAACTTAGATGCACTCTTTCCCCATGAGCCAAGGGTCCTCTGAGCCTATGGGAACAAACATATAATGATGGGCAAGTTCTCCATATTTTCTCGACTTCTGGGACTCCCTGAAGGTGGCAGCAGCCCCTCCTTCCTCCCTGGTGTACTGGAGATAGGTATCAGCCAAGGTAGATGCACATATATATATATATATATATATATATATATATATATATATATATATATATATATATATATATATATATATATATATATATATATATATATATATATATATATATATACAAAACACTGCGACTAGCCGAGGATTCGAACCCATGTCGTTTTGGCCCTGCCTTGTGGTGAGCGAAAATCACATGACGCTGTACCACTGGAACACACAATCCTAAGAACCAAGCACCCAGCCAAGCTAGGTGTCTTATTCTTGGTCCGAGGGCATACGGTGGTGTGGGTGACTAAGCTAATTTCATTCTTATCCATAAGCAGTATATATATTATTGTGACCTCGAACAAGTGGTATTGAATCATTAACAACACTGCGACTAGCCGAGGATTCGAACCCATGTCGTTGTGGCCCTGCCTTGTGGTGAGCGAAAATCACATGACGCTGTAGCCCACTGGAACACACAATCCTAAGAACCAAGCACCCAGCCAAGCTAGGTGTGTTATGGGTTCGAATCCTCGGCCAGTCGCAGTGTTGTTATTGATTTAATACCACTTGTTCGTGGTCACAATATATATATATATATATATATATATATATATATATATATATATATATATATATATATATATATATATATATATATATATATATATATATATATATACTCCTCTCTCCAATGTGATATCCAATTTTTCTTTATCTAAATCGTTTGATACCCTCATCACCTTACTCTTATCTTTATTCACTTTCAACTTTCTCCTTTACACACTCTCCCAAACTCGTCCACTAACCTTTGCAACTTCTCTTTAGAATCTCCCATAAACACAGTATCATCAGCAAAAGTAACTGTGTCAACTCCCTTTTTGTATTTGTTTCCCATAATTTAATCCCACCCTCTCCCCAACACCCTATCATTTACTTCTTTTACAACCCCATCTATAAATATATTAAACAACCATGTGACATTACACATCCCTGTCTAAGACCTACTTTTACCGGGAAGTAATCCTCCTTCTCCTACACACCCTAACCTGAGCCTCACTATCCTCATAAAAACTCTTTACAGCCTTCAGTAACTTACTACCTATTCCATACACTTGTAACATTTGCAACATTGCTCCCCTATCCACCCTATCATTTGCCTTTTCTAAATCCATAAATTCAATGAAAACTTCCCTACCTTTATCTAAATATTGTTCACTTATATGCTTCAATGTAAACACTTGATCTACACATCCCCTACCTACTCTAAAGCCTCCTTGCTCATCTGCTTTCTGTCTTACCTCTAATTCTTCCAATAATAACCTTACCATACACTTTATGTGATATATTCAGTAAACTTGTTCCCCTATAATTTTTACAGTCTGTTTTGTCCCCTTCTCTTTATATAAAAGAACTATACACGCTTTCTGCCAATCCATAGGTACCTTCCCATTTTTCATACATTTATTGAACAAAAGTACCAACCACTTCAACTCCCATCAGCTCCAGCTGCGTTACCCCCGTTCATTCCTCCCACTGCCTCACGCACCTCCCCTACACTCACATCTGGCTCTTCACTCCTGAAAGATGTTATAGCCCCCTGGTCATTGTATTAGTACCTTCCTCTCTTCATCAACATTTAACAGTTCCATAAAATATTCCCGCCTTCTACCCAATACCTCTAGCTCCCCATCTAGTAACTCCCCTATTGTGTCTTTAACTGTCAAATCCATTTGTTCCCTAGGCTTTCTTAACTTATTTATCTCACTCCTATTTTTTTTCTTATTCTCAGCAGAATTTGTTGACAGCTCCTTCCCCACTCTATCATTTGCTCTCTTTTTGCACTTCCTCATCACTCTCTTTTACTTTTCATATACTCCACCTTTCTTAAATCACTTCTGCTTTGTGAAAACCTCTCATAAGCGACCTTTTTCTCTTTTATCGCACCCTTTACCTCATCATTCCACCACTCACTCCTCTTTCCTCCTGCACCCACCCTCCTATACCCACAAACTTCTGCCCCACATTCTAACACTGCATTTTTAAAACTATCCCAACCCTCTTCAACCTCCCCCTACTTATACTCTCACTAGCCCATCTTTCTCCCAATAGTTGCTTATATCTCACCCTAACTTCCTCCTCCCTTAGTTTATAAACATTCACCTCTCTCTATCTTGCTGTTGCCATTTTCGTTTTGTCCCATCTACCTCTTACTCTAACTGTAGCTACAACTAAATAATGATCCAATATATCTGTTGCCCCCTCTATAAACATGTACATCCTGAAGCCTACCCATCAACATTTTATCCACCAATACATAATCTAACAAACTACTTTCATTACATGCTATATCATATCTTGTATATTCATTTATCCTCTCTTTCTTAAACCATGTATTACTTATTACCAAACCTCTTTCTTTACATAGTTCAATTAAAGCCCCCCCCCATTTTCATTTACATCTGGTACCCCAAACATACGTACTACTCCCTCCACAACAGTTTTACCCACTTTAGCATTTAGGTCCCTAACCACAATACTCTTTCAACAACTCCCAAAATCTTTCTCTCTCTCCTCTACTCTTCTCTCTTCTCCACGTGCATAAATACTTACTATAACCCACTTCTCACATCCAAACCTTATTTTACTCGGCATAATCCTTGAATTTATTCAATTATGGTCCCTCTTTTCCTGCCATAACTGATCCTTCAACATTATTGCTACTCATTCCTTAGCTCTAACTCTATTAGAAACCCCTGACCTAACCCCATTTATTTCTCCCCACTGAAACTCCCTACCCTCTTCAGCTTTGTTTCACTTAGAGCCAGGACATCCAGCTTCTTTTCATTCATAACATCCACAATTATCTCTTTCTTATCATTCGCACTAACATCCACGCACATTCAAACATCCCAACTTAAAGGTTTTCTTCTTTTTATTTTTAGTAAGCTGTACAGATAATAAAATGAAGTTAATGGACACATTCACGATTCAATATTTTTTTATGGTCTGAGGAAATATACTGTATGTACATAGCAAAAACTGAAGTACATAGAATAAATTTTTAATGAAGTACGTGGAAAAGACAGTTAACAGAGGACTTGGAAGGTGAACATACGTATATATTAGGTGTTGAGTGGTGCCTGTGTTGCTGGGTCCTAAGACTGCTTACTAACACCTGTCAAATATAAAAACTGCCGCTGTTTTGGGAGAAAAGATATCTCATATTGAAACGAGAGCTGCTTCTAGGCATCTCCTCTTGTAAGTCTCTGTTTCATCACCATTTTCTCGTACTTTTCACTTCCATGTGATGATTACATGAGCTGTTCATGTTACTGATAGTGCATGTGTGTTTATGCTCTCTGATACCAGTCTTCAAATTCCTTAACGAGACACTCATTTATAATTTTGGGACCCCACACGAAATAATATATACACTGGCGTTACTGCTTCCAAGACTGACTGCTTTGATGTTGGTTAAGACTTCCATTGTAGTGGTGTTGGCACTAAGTACTTTACCATTACATACTGAGATGACTTTCGTAATTTTCCCAAGCAACTCTGTTGTTAGGAAGAATGGTACATAATTTAGGGGTGATTTCTGTTCTGGAGTGTTGAGTATTGGCTAAGCTTGCGTACTCTCTCCAGGTATACTCCTACACTCACTGAGGGAAAATGATGGGAACTGCAACTTTGTGAACACTGTGATTGTAGGCACCTTAATCTTGTAGGCACTGTGTTCTGCATGTTCTCTGAACATGAAGGTATTAACCTCTCACCACTGCTTGCTTAGTTCAACTTAGAAACCTAAATTATCACAATTTTATTCTTGCTCTCTAAACTGCATTTTTAGAATTTTTTTTAGTAAAATCCTAAATATGTTATATGAAACAAAATCTTGATATTTCGCAATATTTGCTAATTTCTTGAGAGGTGTTTTGTTGTGAACAGAAAGCCAGTACGTAAGTATTAAGGCTAGTATTAAATAATTGCCACCCACCTATACCGGTTTTTGACCGCAAAAGACTCGTTAGTAACATAATGTAAAATGCAAAAGGAAAGCAAAAGAATATTAAAAATTAGTAAATGATATACAGTGTATTTTAATCATGGTTCACGGTGGGCGGCGCACTTCTCACCACTCAAACCCTCGCCTCATGGTGGGCGGCACACTTCTCACCACTCAAACCCTCGCCTCACGGTGGGGGGCGCACTTCTCACCACTCAAATCCTCGCCTCATGGTGGGCGGCGCACTTCTCACCACTCAAACCCTCGCCTCATGGTGGGCGGCGCACTTCTCACCACTCAAACCCTCGCCTCATGGTGGGCGGCGCACTTCTCACCTCTCAAACCCTCGCCTCATGGTGGGCGGCGCACTTCTCACCTCTCAAACCCTCGCCTCATGGTGGGCGGCGCACTTCTCACCTCTCAAACCCTCGCCTCATGGTGGGCGGCGCACTTCTACCACTCAAACCCTCGCCTCATGGTGGGCGGCGCACTTCTCACCTCTCAAACCCTCGCCTCATGGTGGGCGGTGCACTTCTCACCTCTCAAACCATCGCCTCATGGTGGGCGGCGCAATTCTCACCACTCAAACCCTCGCCTCATGGTGGGCGGTGCACTTCTCACCTCTCAAACCATCGCCTCATGGTGGGCGGCGCAATTCTCACCACTCAAACCCTCGCCTCATGGTGGGCGGCGCATTCTCACCTCTCAAACCCTCGCCTCATGGTGGGCGGCGCACTTCTCACCTCTCAAACCCTCGCCTCATGGTGGGCGGCGCACTTCTCACCACTCAAACCCTCGCCTCATGGTGGGCGGTGCACTTCTCACCTCTCAAACCCTCGCCTCATGGTGGGCGGCGCACTTCTCACCTCTCAAACCCTCGCCTCATGGTGGGCGGCGCACTCTCACCCTCAAACCCTCGCCTCATGGTGGGCGGCGCACGTCTCACCTCTCAAACCCTCGCCTCATGGTGGGCGGCGCACTTCTCACCTCTCAAACCCTCGCCTCATGGTGGGCGGCGCACTTCTCACCTCTCAAACCCTCGCCTCATGGTGGGCGGCGCACTTCTACCACTCAAACCCTCGCCTCATGGTGGGCGGCGCACTTCTCACCTCTCAAACCCTCGCCTCATGGTGGGCGGTGCACTTCTCACCTCTCAAACCATCGCCTCATGGTGGGCGGCGCATTCTCACCACTCAAACCCTCGCCTCATGGTGGGCGGTGCACTCTCACCTCTCAAACCATCGCCTCATGGTGGGCGGCGCAATTCTCACCACTCAAACCCTCGCCTCATGGTGGGCGGCGCACTCTCACCTCTCAAACCCTCGCCTCATGGTGGGCGGCGCACTTCTCACCTCTCAAACCCTCGCCTCATGGTGGGCGGCGCACTTCTCACCACTCAAACCCTCGCCTCATGGTGGGCGGTGCACTTCTACCTCTCAAACCCTCGCCTCATGGTGGGCGGCGCACTTCTCACCTCTCAAACCCTCGCCTCATGGTGGGCGGCGCACTTCTCACCTCTCAAACCCTCGCCTCATGGTGGGCGGCGCACTTCTCACTACTCAAACCCTCGCCTCATGGTGGGCGGCGCACTTCTCACCTCTCAAACCCTCGCCTCATGGTGGGCGGCGCACTTCTCACCTCTCAAACCCTCGCCTCATGGTGGGCGGCGCACTTCTCACCACTCAAACCCTCGCCTCATGGTGGGCGGCGCACGTCTCACCTCTCAAACCCTCGCCTCATGGTGGGCGGCGCACTTCTCACCTCTCAAACCCTCGCCTCATGGTGGGCGGCGCACTTCTCACCTCTCAAACCCTCGCCTCATGGTGGGCGGCGCACTTCTCACCTCTCAAACCCTCGCCTCATGGTGGGCGGCGCACTCTCACCTCTCAAACCCTCGCCTCATGGTGGGCGGCGCACTTCTTACCACTCAAACCCTCGCCTCATGGTGGGCGGCGCACTTCTCACCTCTCAAACCCTCGCCTCATGGTGGGCGGTGCACTTCTCACCTCTCAAACCATCGCCTCATGGTGGCGGCGCAATTCTCACCACTCAAACCCTCGCCTCATGGTGGGCGGTGCACTTTCACCTCTCAAACCATCGCCTCATGGTGGGCGGCGCAATTCTCACCACTCAAACCCTCGCCTCATGGTGGGCGGCGCACTTCTCACCTCTCAAACCCTCGCCTCATGGTGGGCGGCGCACTTCTCACCTCTCAAACCCTCGCCTCATGGTGGGCGGCGCACTTCTCACCACTCAAACCCTCGCCTCATGGTGGGCGGTGCACTTCTCACCTCTCAAACCCTCGCCTCATGGTGGGCGGCGCACTCTCACCTCTCAAACCCTCGCCTCATGGTGGGCGGCGCACTTCTCACCTCTCAAACCCTCGCCTCATGGTGGGCGGCGCACTTCTCACCACTCAAACCCTCGCCTCATGGTGGGCGGCGCACGTCTCACCTCTCAAACCCTCGCCTCATGGTGGGCGGCGCACTTCTCACCTCTCAAACCCTCGCCTCATGGTGGGCGGCGCACTTCTCACCTCTCAAACCCTCGCCTCATGGTGGGCGGCGCACTTCTCACCTCTCAAACCCTCGCCTCCGATATTTTGATGATAAACAAACACATTCCGCTGGTATGTAAATGTTTTGTATAAATTTAACTAACACTCTATACTACCCAGACATAACCACGACTCAAAAGTCGCCCAATAATTCACAAAATTTTTGTTATATATAGACGGGAGCTCTTTATCTATTATAGAACACAGAGAATGCTATATTATAGAACACAGAGGACGCTATATTATAGAACACAGAGGACGCTATATTATAGAACACAGAGGACGCTTTATTATAGAACACAGAGGACGCTATATTATAGAACACAGAGGACGCTATATTACAGAACACAGAGGACGCTATATTATAGAACACAGAGGATGCTATATTACAGAACACAGAGGACGCTATATTATAGAACACAGAGGATGCTATATTATAGAACACAGAGGACGCTATATTATAGAACACAGAGGATGCTATATTATAGAACATAGAGGACGCTATATTATAGAACACAGAGGACGCTATATTATAGAACACAGAGGACGCTATATTATAGAACACAGAGGACGCTATATTATAGAACACAGAGGACGCTATATTATAGAACACAGAGAACGCTATATTATAGAATATAGAGGATGCTATATTATAGAACACAGAGAACGCTATATTATAGAACACAGAGGACGCTGTATTATAGAACACAGAGGACGCTATATTATAGAACACAGAGGACGCTATATTATAGAACATAGAGGATGCTATATTATAGAACACAGAGAACGCTATATTATAGAACATAGAGGATGCTATATTATAGAACACAGAGAACGCTATATTATAGAACATAGAGGATGTTATATTATAGAACACAGAGGACGCTATAATATATAACACAGAGGACGCTATATTATAGAACACAGAGGACGCTATATTATAGAACACAGAGGACGCTGTATTATAGAACACAGAGGATGCTATATTATAGAACACAGAGGACGCTATATTATAGAACACAGAGGACGCTATATTATAGAACACAGAGGACGCTGTATTATAGAACACAGAGGACGCTATATTATAGAACACAGAGGACGCTATATTACATGATATATGTTAATCTAGTTCAAGAAACATTTTAACATGACATTTATTTCGACCTTAATGTATAACAGAAGTTGTATATGTGGAGTTATATGTTGAATCAGAGAACACCAATCATAAAACAATAATTATAATTTACGTGGCCCACCCCTCCAAAAAAAAAATAACTTCACACATATATTACTTCTTTTACATGCACAATTTATTTAAAATAGGTAAAGAAAACCTTACGTAATACTCGTCCAATAAATTTCTTCACAGTGCAAGAGTTATGATATGTTGTTTACCTGGAGTATACCTGGAGAGGGTTTCGGGGGTCAACGCTCCCGCGGCCCGGTCTGAGACCAGGCCTCGTGGTGGATCAGGGTCTGATCAAACAGGCTGTTACTGCTGGCCGCACGCAAACTGACGTACGAACCACAGCCTGGTTGGTCAGGTACTGACTTTAGGTTTCTGTTCAGTGCCTTCTTGAAGACAGCCAGGGGTCTATTGGTAATCCCCCTAATTTATGCTGGGAGGCAGTTGAACAGTCTTGTGCCCCTGACACTTATTGTGTTGTCTCTCAGTGCACTCGTGGAATTTTAGGGGAATGTTGCATCGTCTGCCGAGTCTTTAGCTTTGATAGGGAGTAATTTTCGTGTGCAAGTTTGGTACTAATCCCTCTAGGATTTTCCACGTGTATATATAAGTAATATAACCGCCTGCGTTCCAGGGAATACAAATCAAGGGACTTTAACCGTTCCCAGTAATTTAGGTGCTTTATTGTACTTATGTGTGTCGTGAAAGTTCTTTGTACATTCTCCAGGTCAGCAATGTTGCCAGCCTTGAAGGGGGCAGATAGTGTACAGCAGTATTCCAGCCTATAGAGAACAAACAATTTGAAGAGAGTCATCATGGGCTTGGCGTCCCTTGTTTTGAAGGTTCTCATTATCCATCTTATCATTTTCCTAGCAGATGTGGTAGATACATTGTTGTGGTCTTTGACGGCGAGATCCTCTGACATTATCACTCCTAGGTCCGTCACATTACTTTTTCGCTCTATTGTATGGTTAGAATTTGTTGTATATCCTGATACAGTTTTAATTTCCTAGAGTTTTAGATATCTGAGTAATTGAAATTTCTCATCATTGAACTTTGAAGATTTGGTTGATGTCCACTTAGAGTCTTCCAGTGTCTTCGATGGAGGTCACTGCCATGGCAATCCTGGTGTCATCCGCAAAGGAAGACACGGAGCTATGGCTTACATCTCTGTCTATGTCAGATATGAGGATGAGGAATAGGATGGGAGCGAGTACTGTGCCTTGTTAAACAGAGCTTTTCACTGTAGCTGCCTCAGACTTTACTTTGCTTACTATTACTCTTTGTGTTCTATTTGTCAGGAAGTTATAGATCCATCTACCATGGTCACACTTATCGAAAGTTTTTGCAAAGTCAGTGTATACTACATCTGTATTTTGTTTATCCTCTACAACATCCAGGATCTTGTCATAGTGATCCAGTAGCTGGGACAGGCAGGAGCGACCTGCTCTAAACCCATGTTGTCCTGGGTTGTGTAATTGATGGGTATCTAGGTGGGTGGCGATCTTGCTTCTTAGAACCCTCTCAAAGATTTTATGATATGGGAAGTTAGTGCTATCGGTCTGTAGTTCTTTGCAATTGCTTTACTGCCACCTTTGTAGAGTGGGGCTATGTCTGTTGTTTTTAGTGAGTGGGATGACCCCTGTGTCCATGCTCCCTCTCCGTAGAATGATGTAGGCACGTGACAGGGGCTTCTTGCAGTTCTTGATGAACACGGAGTTCCATGAGTCTGGGCCTGGGGCAGAGTGCATGGGCATGTCATTTATTGCCTTTTCAAAGTCTTGTGGTGTTATGATAATATCCGAGATTCTTGAGATCACCAAATTTTGGGTCTCGTTGATTTGGATTGTCGACCCTTAGTCTGGGTAGCGGCTCGCTGAACACTGAGTCGTACTGAGACTTTAGTACTAATCTCACTCACTTCTTGGCTGTCATCTGTGTATGTCCCATCTCACCTAAGCAAGGGTCCAGTACTGGATGTTGTTTTCTCTTAGATTTGATATAAGAGAAGAAGTATTTTTTTTTTCAATTTCCTTCATGGCTTTAAGTTCTTCCTGTGATTCTTGTCTCCTGTAAGATTCCTTCAGCTTAAGTTCGATATTTGCAGTTTCATTGACCAGTGCCTCCCTTCGTATTTCAAATATTTTGGCCCCTCTCAGTAGCTCTGTGACTCTTCGCCTTCGTCTGTATAAGGAGCGTCTCTCTCTTTCTAGTTTACATCTTTTATTTCATTTTCTTAATGGAATGTTCCTTGAGCAGATCTCAAAAACCTCAGAGTTTATTTTTTCTAGGCAGAGGTTGAGATCTGTGTTGTTCAGGACATCTTCCCAGCTGGTTTCATTTAGGACATGGTTGACTTCTTCCCATTGTATATTTTTGTTATTGAAGTTGAATTTTGTGAAGACACTCTCCTGACTGATCTCATTTTGCTGATCAGGAGTCCTATGCATACATGTCTGTATCTTTGTTATGTAGTGATCTGAGTGTATTGTTTTTTATACGGTTATATTACTTATCAGATCGCAGTATTTTCTAGTCTTGTAGGCTCTAATATTTGCTGGTTTAAGGTGAATTTGGTGCAGAGATTTAATAGCTCATCTGTGTGTGAATTTTCATCTGCGCTGCCTCCTGGGGTGATCTCTGCTAAAACATTATTTGCTACACTCCTCCATTTTAGGTGTCTCAAGTTGAAATCCCCCAGTAGCAAGATGTTTGGAGCTGGAGTTTGGAGATTTCCCAGACACTGGTCAATGGTATATACACTTACGAAATATTTTAAACTCTTGTTAAGCTGCCTCTTCAAAGCGGTAAATAATAAACCTCTACACTGAGCGAAACATTGTCACAGTTACAAGTTGTTCTTCGTATTTCTAAAATTTTCTACACACACAAACACACACTTGACTCGACCCCTGCAACCACAACTAGGTGAGCACACACACACATACACACACACACACACACACACACACATATATATATATATATATATATATATATATATATATATATATATATATATATATATATATATATATATATATATATATATATACATATATATAATATATATATAATATATATATATATATATATATATATATATATATATATATATATATATATATCGTAAAAACTTTTAACTGCTTTCAGTAACCTACCACCTATTGCATACATTTGCAACTTCTGCCACATTGCTCTCCTATCCACCCTATCATATGCCTTTTCCAAATACATAAATGCAACAAAAACCTCTTTACCCTTTTCTAACTACTGTTCACTTATAAGTTTCACTGTAAACAATTGGTCTACACTTCCCCTACTCTTCCTTAAGCCTCCTTGTTCATCAGTGATCCTGCTCTATGTCTTACTTTTAATTCTTTAAAAAATAACTCTAAACTCTACCCTATTATATATATATATATATATATATATATATATGTCGTGCCGATTAGGTAAAACTTGCGATTTTGGCTTAAATAGCAACGCTCACCTTGCCATATAAGACAAGCGAAAATTTGTGTATGCAATAATTTCGCAAAAATCATTCTGAACCTAACGAAAAAAATATATTTCATTGTGTTTGTTTATTATTAAATTAATGTTAACGTATCTAAAATATATTTAGTTGGGTTAGGCTAAATTAAATTGCGCTTGTTGTAATAAGGTTAGGTAGGTTTTCAAAGTTCCTCTTGGTACAAAATTATAAATTTTTACATTAACATAAATGAAAAAAATATATCTTTAAACGTATAGGAGAAAATTTTAGAAAGGACTTAATTTTAAATGAGTTCTTGCTAATTGACCAGTTTTACCTAATCCTCGCTGCAGCATTTGCAACCCATGCTTCACACCCATACAAGAGTGTTGGTACCACTATACTTTCGTACATTCCCTTCTTTGCCTCCATGGATAACGTTTTTTGTCTCCACAGATACCTCAACGCACCACTCACCTTTTTTCCTTCATCAATTCTATGGTTAACCTCATCCTTCATAAACCCATCCACTGACACGTCAACTCCCAAATATCTGAAAACATTTACTTCTTCCATAATCCCTCTCTCCAATGTGATATCCAATTTTTCTTTATTTAAATCGTTTGATACCCTCATCACCTTACTCTTATCTATGTTCACTTTTAACTTTCTTCCTTTACACACTCTCCCAAACTCGTCCACTAACCTTTGCAACTTTTCTTTAGAATCTCCCATAAGCACAGTATCATCAGCAAAAAGTAACTGTGTCAACTCCCATTTTGCATTTAATTCTAAATAATTTAATCCCACCCCTCTCCCCAACACCCTAGCATTTACTTCTTTTACAACCCCATCTATAAATATATTAAACAACCATGGTGACATTACACAGCCCTGTCTAAGACCTACTTTAACCGGGAAGTAATCTCCCTCTCTCCTACACACCCTAACCTGAGCCTCACTATCCTCATAAAAACTCTTTACAGCCTTCAGTAACTTACTACCTATTCCATACACTTGCAACATTTGCCACATTGCTCCCCTATCCACTCTATCATATGCCTTTTCTAAATCCATAAATGCAATGAAAACGTCTCTAACTTTATCTAAATACTGTTCACATATATGTTTCACTGTAAACACTTGATCTACACATCCCCTACCCACTCTAAAGCCTCCTTGCTCATCTGCAATCCTACTCTCTGTCTTACCTCTAATTCTTTCAATAGTAACCCTGCCATACACTTTACCTGGTATACTCAGTAAACTTATTCCCCTATAATTCTTACACTCTCTTTTATCCCCCTTCCCTTTATATAAAAGAACTATACATGCTCTCTGCCAATCCCTAGGTACCTTCCCCTCTTTCATACATTTATAAAACAAAAATACCAACCACTCCAGCACTATATCCCCCTCTTCTTTTAACATTTCTGTCATGATTCCGTCAATTCCAGCTGCTTTACCCCCTTTCATTCTACTTAATGCCTCACACACCTCCCCCACACTCACATCCTGCTCTTCTTCACTCCTAAACGATGTTGTACCTCCCTGGCCAGTACATGAAATTACCGCCTCGCTTTTTTCATCGACATTTAAAAGTTCCTCAAAATATTCCCGCCATCTACCCAATACCTCCAGCTCCCCATCTACTAACTCCCCTACTCTGTTTTTAACTGACAAATCCATTCGTTCCCTAGGCTTTCTTACCTTGTTTATCTCACTCCAAAAATTTTTTCTTGTTTTCAGCAAAAATTTCTTGACAGAGCCTCTCCCATTCTTTCATCCGCACTTCTTTTGCACTCTCTCACCACTCTCTTCACCTTTCTTTTACTCTCCATATACTCTGCTCTTCTATTAACACTTCTGTTTTGTAAAAACCTCTCATAAGCTACCTTTTTCTCTTTTATCACACCCTTTACTTCTTCATTCCACCACTCACTCCTCTTTCCTCCTGCACCCACCCTCCTATAGCCACAAACTTCTGCCCCACATTCTAATACTGCATTTTTAAAACTATCCCAACTCTCTTCAACCCCCCCACTACTCATACTTGCACTAACCCACCTTTCTGCCAATAGTTGCTTATATCTCACCCTAACTTCCTCCTCCCTTAGTTTATGCACTTTTACCTTTCTCTTACTTGCTGTTGCCATTTTCTTTTTGTCCCATCTACCTTTTACCCTAACTGTAGCTACAACCAAATAATGATCTGATATATCCGTTGCCCCTCTATAAACATGTACATCCTGAAGCCTACCCATCAACTTTTTATCCACCAATACATAATCCAATAAACTACTTTCCTTACGTGCTATATCATACCTTGTATATTTATTTATCCTCTTTTTCATAAAATATGTATATTACTTATTACCAAACCTCTTTCTACACATAGCTCAATTAATGGTTCCCCATTTACATTTACCCCTAGCACCCCAAATTTACCTACTACTCCCTCCACAACATTTTTACCCACTTTAGCATTAAGATCCCCAATCACAATTACTCTCTCACTTGGTTCAAAACTCCCCACACATTCTCTCAACATTTCCCAAAATCTCTCTCTCTCCTCTACACTTCTCTCTTCTCCAGGTGCATAAACACTTACTATAACCCACTTTTCACATCCAACCTTTATTTTACTCCACATAATCCTTGAATTTATACATTTATATTCCTCTTTACCTGCCATAACTGATTATTCAACATTATTGCCACTCCTTCTTTAGTTCTAACTCTATTTGAAACCCCTGATCTAATCCCATTTATTCCTCCCCACTGAAACTCTCCTACCCCCTTCAGCTTTGTCTCACTTAAAGCCAGGACATCCAGCTTCTTTTCATTCATAACATCTACAATCATCTCTTTCTTATCATTCGCACAACATCCACGCACATTCAAACATCCCACTTTGACGGTTTTCTTCTTTTTCTTTTTAGTAAATCTATACAGGAAAAGGGGTTACTAGCCCATTGTTCCCGGCATTTTAGTTGACTTTTACAACACGCATGGCTTACGGAGGAAAGATTCTTATTCCACTTCCCCATGGATATGAAAGGAAAAGCAATAAGAACAAGAACTATTAAGATAAAATCAAAGAAAACTCAGATGAGTGTGTATACATAAACGTGTACATGTATGTGTAGTGTGACCTAAGTGTAAGTAGAAGTATCAAGACGTACCTGAAATCTTGCATGTTTATGAGACAGAAAAAAGACACCAGCAATCCTACCATCATGTAAAACAAATACAGGCTTTCATTTTACACTCACTTGGCAGGACGGTAGTACCTCCCTGGGTGGTTGCTGTCTACCAACCTACTCCATATATATATATATATATATATATATATATATATATA
This sequence comes from Cherax destructor, assembly GCA_009830355.1. NCBI lineage: Eukaryota > Metazoa > Arthropoda > Malacostraca > Decapoda > Parastacidae > Cherax > Cherax destructor. The sequence continues at coordinate 278,971 of WNWK01001341.1, forward strand.
TATATATATATATATATATATATATATATATATATATATGTCGTGCCGATTAGGTAAAACTGGTCAATTAGCAAGAACTCATCTAAAATTAAGTCCTTTCTAAAATTTTCTCTTATACGTTTAAAGATATATTTTTTTCATTTATGTTAATGTAAGAATTTATAATTTTGTACCAAGAGAAACTTTGAAAACCTACCTAACCTCATTACAACAAGCGCAATTTAATTTAGCCTAACCCAACTAAATATATTTTAGATACGTTAACATTAATTTAATAATAAACAAACACAATGAAATATATTTTTTTCGTCATGTTCAGAATGATTTTGGCGAAATTATTGCATACACAAATTTTCACTTGTCTTATATGGCAAAGTGAGCGTTGCTATTTAAGCCAAAATCGCTAGTTTTACCTAATCGGCACGACATATATATATATATATATATATATATATATATATATATATATATATCCTGAAACTATGTACATTTATTTCGGGGGGAAACATAGAAACAATTTCATTTTTGAATTAAAACTGGAATCTGCTATATTTGTATAATTTACGTTCTTTAGTTCGTAAAGCGAATTTGAATACCTAATTCTAAGATCTGGGTGTGCAAACGTAGTCTTGAATCCTCTTTCTGGCCGGTGATAGATGCTAAATAGCAGACCTAGCCATATTCAGCATCCAGATCGTAATCAGATACACTAGTAATACTTCGCTGCTTATAATAAATTTCTGTATCTCTGTTAGCATGAATTTCTTTTAGCAGCAACAAACTTAATGTCTTAGTGTGTTTGTTGACTCAGCACTTAAAGTTGATTATGTACCATTGAAATGGTTCTGATCTTCTGAATATATCCTTGGTAAGGAAATTCAGTCCTTGGGAAGGAGGTTCATTTCTTGATGACCGTGAGGGGCTCTTGACTAAGGAGATGAACCTGACCTCTCTTTCTCTGGATCGAACCTTGTCTCCCAGGCGCTGCATAATTCTTAAGGAATTAATCCCATCCACATGAAGGTAGTAGTTAATACTGCATTGTATGGGGAGGAAGTGTAGCTTACCTTGGATAATATGGGGGTCAAGGTGTAGTATGACTGGCAGTGCTAAGTCCCTAGAGTCTCTCTCTCTCTCTGTCTCTCTCCTTCCCTCGCAATCTCTGTCTGTCTGTCTGTCTCTCTCTCAATCTATCTCTATCAATCTCAATCTCTCAGTCTCAATCTCTCTCTCTCTCTTAATCTCTCCCGCTGCACTAGGGAGGGTCACCTCAACTTTGATGGTTCCACTCTTCTGGCAAGACAGCCATTGAATAAATGAAGGTTAACGTTTTTCCTTTCTACCTGAGTCCCTCATCTCGGTGGGAGACGACCAGTGTGTGGAAAAAAGTATCATGTCATCATATAAACATTTGTATAATCAAGATGGTCATCTTGTAGACAACACGAAGACTGTGACCAGACAACAACACCAGCTAATTAATTTATCAGTGACAAGAACAAGAAAATGTCTCGGTTTGTAACCCGTCTAACTATTTTATAAACGAGACACTGAAAAACGATGCCATCATGACATATATATATATATATATATATATATATATATATATATATATATATATATATATATATATATATATATATATATATATATATATATATATACATATATATGCAAGAATAGCGAAAAACGATACAAGATGCAAAACAACCACAGTGGAAGTCGAACGATTACTCAAGACCTTTCGTATTGCAATCAACACATCATTAGGAGCTTGCAAAGTTGCAGAAATGAGTGAGAGATCTCAGCAGATTCTTTCAGAGGGATGCTTGCTTAGCAAGCATCCCTCTGAAAGAATAATGTGAACTAGTACAAAGTGAATGTGAACTAGTACAAAGTGAATGTGAACTAGTACAGTGAATGTGAACTAGTACAAAGTGAATGTGAACTAGTACAGAGAAATATGAATTAGTACAAAGTAATGTAAACTAGTACAAAGCTTCGTAGAGATGTGGTATGTCGTGTATATTAAACGAGACGTCGTTAAGAAGTGATCTTAGGCCAAACTTGTCGCCACACATGAAGGGTCGTCTTGAGGACGACTGATAGGTATGGTGACCAGGGACTGACGAGACAGAAAATATAGACCCTTATAAGACCTTACGACAGCTACAGCAGTGAAGCCGTCATATAACTAGTTGATCAAGGACCGCAGAGCTTCCTTTCCACTAACAGCTCCACATGGTTCACGAGACTAATACAACCCAACACTAGTTTTACAGGTTAAGCAAGACACAAGTTACCTGAGGACACACATCTAATGGCATGAGGAAGAGAGAGTAGCTAAGTATAAAACTAACGTCAATGCAGATAACATTAAAAACAAAATTACCTCTTAATCCGAGTGGATTACTTACTCTTGAGAGAGTCGAGATTAAAGTAATGACAACAGTTTGTGCCCAGGATGTTAGGCAGCGCTGTTGCAGAAACATCACCTTAATTAGTGAGATAGCGTGCGTCCGTATGTCTCCTAATACTCTTCATATATATATATATATATATATATATATATATATATATATATATATATATATAATATATATATATATATATATATATTATATATATATATATATATATATATATATATATATATATATATATATATATATATATATATATATATATATATATATATATATATATATATATATATATATATTGCTAGGAATTCGCAAGAACAGGCGAAATATTCACAATCACTGATCTTTGGCCGAAGGACACTTGAACCTACGAACCTTGCAACAAGAGATCAGTGTTTGTGAATATATCCTGTCTTCAATTCCTAGCATTGTAAAAATCTCTAGTTGTGTCGATGCATGCAGGGATGAGATGAAAAGCTGTAAGCCACCTGCCTGAAAGCTGGCTGCCTTGGATCAACGTGATCTGAGCGCCAAGGTATTGTGGAAGTGCATTGCACATGGGCAATTTGGTATACCGGGGAGGTGTATGAGGATAGGACATGGTAGGATTAGGGATTTTGTGGAGGGGTGGGGGGTGGGGGTGTTGGGGTTAGATTGGGAGACGGCCTGAGCCACTTCGATGGACGAGAAAGAGAGCTGTCAGATACCCACCACTAGGCATTCCTCCTTTGGCCACCACCTCCTAGAATAAGACAGGCAGCCTACACAGATACACTTGTCGCACGAAAGACATTGTCAGTATTACTCCAGGAGACTTGACTGGGATTGTGACATCCCAGCCAAGGTATTGTCCAGTGTGGTACGGTCGGTAAAGCACTGCGTACCTTGTTGCAAGGTTCGTAGGTTCGAGTCTCCTTCAGCCAGAGATCAGTGTTTATATATATAATGTATATATATTTCACCAAAGCTCGTCAGAGTTCACAGAACTGTCAGAATTTCAGGTGTTTTATGTTGATATAACTTGACATAAGTTGAAGTTAAAGGTGGAACTTTTACATTTTATTTACAGCTTTCTGAGAATCCAAAACTGTTCCGTCGACTGTTTACTGACAGTCATTAAACAGGTTGAATAAACAGAAAACTGAACTGAGTGTTGATCTTGCTACATGCCAGGACCACGGTTCGAATCCCCAAATATTCTTCTGCTTTATTAATCTATTTACATAAAAAAATCTGTATACGTGACGCAAAATATATATTTTCCTCAATTTTTTCCACCCAAACTTTCTTAGTTACAGAAAAACTTCCCGAGTAACTTTGACTTAACATCACGAAGCTGAATCCTAACTAACACAGACAAACTTAACCTAATTGTTTTTATCATAATTTATCTTCGAAATAATTATAATTTATCACTGAAATAATTTTAGCAGAAATATTTAGACTAATTTTAGCAGAAATGTTAAATGTTTAGACTAATTTTAGCAGAAATGTTTAGGCTAATTTTAGCAGAAATTTTTAGACTAATTTTAGCAGAAATGTTTAGGCTAATTTTAGCAGAAATGTTTAGGATAGTTTTGGCAGAAATGTTTAGGCTAATTTTAGCAGAAATATTTAGACTAATTTTAGCAGAAATGGTAAATGTTTAGACTAATTTTAACAGAAATGTTTAGACTAATTTTAGCAGAAATGTTTAAACTAATTTTAGCATAAATGTTTAGACTAATTTTAGCATAAATGTTTAGACTAATTTTAGCATAAATGTTTAGACTAATTTTAGCATAAATGTTTAGGCTAATTTTAGCAGAAATGTTTAGGTTAATTTTAGCAGAAATGTTAAAGGTTTAGACTAATTTTAGCAGCAATGTTTAGACTCATTTTATCAGGAAGGTTTAGGCTAATTTTATTCTTTACAACTGGTCCCTTGTTTACAAATTTTGTCTGGAAGGGAAATAAAAGCGACATTACTGCCGTCAAAAACGAATGACATTTAACCCACAATTTAGAGAGGAAACGTTAAACGACGTTTCGCTCCTTACTGGACTTTATAAAGTGACTTGGAGACTTTATAATGATCTACGAAGAACCGAAAGATTTTCTAATGTTAATTGTGACGCGTGAGAGACTTTATATTTGAAATATAATAAAGTATAATAAAGTATGATGCCTAAGGTGAAACACCTTTACAATGAATGAAATGTTATATTTACAACACGTATGATGACGAAGTATAGAGCTTTATAGAGCTTTATCGTGACTTGATAACGCGAAAACATGCGATGAAGCTTTTCACAAATGGAAAGATGACTTGATAAAGCTCCACACACAGCAGAACTTGACTCTATAAAGCTCCACACACATCAGAACTTGACTCTATAAAGCTCCACACACAGCAGAACTTGACTTGATAAAGCTCCATACACATCAGAACTTGACTTTATAAAGCTCCACACACAGCAGAACTTGACTTGATAAAGCTCCACACACATCAGAACTTGACTTTATAAAGCTCCACACACAGCAGAACTTGACTTGATAAAGCTCCACACACATCAGAACTTGACTCTATAAAGCTCCACACACAGCAGAACTTGACTTGATAAAGCTCCATACACATCAGAACTTGACTTTATAAAGCTCCACACACAGCAGAACTTGACTTGATAAAGCTCCACACACATCAGAACTTGACTCTATAAAGCTCCACCCACAGCAGAACTTGACTCTATAAAGCTCCACACACAGCAGAACTTGACTCTATAAAGCTCCACACACAGCAGAACTTGACTTGATAAAGCTCCACACACATCAGAACTTGACTCTATAAAGCTCCACACACAGCAGAACTTGACTCTATAAAGCTCCACACACAGCAGAACTTGACTCTATAAAGCTCCACACACAGCAGAACTTGACTTGATAAAGCTCCACACACATCAGAACTTGACTCTATAAAGCTCCACACACAGCAGAACTTGACTTGATAAAGCTCCATACACATCAGAACTTGACTTTATAAAGCTCCACACACAGCAGAACTTGACTTGATAAAGCTCCACACACATCAGAACTTGACTATAAAGCTCCACACACAGCAGAACTTGACTCTATAAAGCTCCACACACATCAGAACTTGACTCTATAAAGCTCCACACACATCAGAACTTGACTCTATAAAGCTCCACACACAGCAGAACTTGACTTGATAAAGCTCCACACACAGCAGAACTTGAATTGATAAAGCTCCACATACAGCGAAACTTGACTTTATAAAGCTGAACAGGACCTACCGAAACGTTTAAATATTTACCCTAATTTATTGGTTGATTGTAAATTATATTCTGTTTTGAGTTAATCTCCGTACTTCATTTTCTTTTTGTTTTACATAAAACTCAGTGAATATCCCTCAGTGTATTCTCAGAAGTTGCTAATTCTGGTATTTGTTGAATTATATTCCGTTTTTGGGTTTATTCATATTTTTAATTCCTAGGTTTACGGCATTTTAAAACTCGCTGAAGAACATAAATATTTTTGCAAAACTATTAAATTTGGTATTTGTTGAGCCTTTGTATAAAGCCCAAGGGTCCTGATTATTGTTCGTGTCTCTGATAGTAATCTTTGATCAACTGATTCTTCTGTTATAAACACAGGAAATCAGATGGTAATTCCTCAGAGGACGTATATTACCTGTCCTATACACACGTATATTACCTGTCCTATATTTTTGGTGGTTTAGGAGAGTGCTACAAGCAGACTGGAGGGGCACTCTTTTATGCTCGTTTATAGAAGAAATCTCATTGAAACGTGTGATTGTAAATATGAAAAAATACCAGCGTGAAAATAGGAAATAAAAGCAGAGCGCTTTCATGTGTTTACATACATACGTTTTATGTTAAACCTTGAGGTGTCACCTCACTCAGAGAGGATGACAACACCTCACTCAGAGAGGGTGACAACACCTCACTCAGAGAGGGTGACAACACCTCACTCAGAGAGGGTGACAACACCTCACTCAGAGAGGGAGACAACACCTCACTCAGAGAGGGTGACAACACCTCACTCAGAGAGGGTGACAACACCTCACTCAGAGAGGGAGACAACACCTCACTCAGAGAGGGAGACAACACCTCACTCAGAGAGGGTGACAACACCTCACTCAGAGAGGGTGACAACACCTCACTCAGAGAGGGGACAACACCTCACTCAGAGGTGACAACACCTCACTCAGAGAGGGGACAACACCTCACTCAGAGAGGTGACAACACCTCACTCAGAGAGGGTGACAACACCTCACTCAGAGAGGGTGACAACACCTCACTCAGAGAGGGTGACAACACCTCACTCAGAGAGGGGGACAACACCTCACTCAAGAGGGTGACAACACCTCACTCAGGGGTGACAACACCTCACTCAGAGAGGGTGACAACACCTCACTCAGAGAGGGTGACAACACCTCACTCAGAGAGGGTGACAACACCTCACTCAGAGAGGGATGACAACACCTCACTCAGAGAGGTGACAACACCTCACTCAGAGAGGGTGATAACACCTCACTCAGAGGGTGACAACACCTCACTCAGAGAGGGAGACAACACCTCACTCAGAGAGGGAGACAACACCTCACTCAGAGAGGGTGATAACACCGCACTCAGAGAGGTCGACAACACCTCACTCAGAGAGGGTGACAACACCTCACTCAGAGAGGGTGACAACACCTCACTCAGAGAGGGTGACAACACCTCACTCAGAGAGGGTGACAACACCTCACTCAGAGAGGGTGACAACACCTCACTCAGAGAGGGTGACAACACCTCACTCAGAGAGGGAGACAACACCTCACTCAGAGAGGGTGACAACACCTCACTCAGAGAGGGTGACAACACCTCACTCAGAGAGGGTGACAACACCTCACTCGAGAGGGTGACAACACTCACTCAGAGAGGGTGACAACACCTCACTCAGAGAGGGTGACAACACCTCACTCAGAGAGGGTGACAACACCTCACTCAGAGAGGGTGACAACACCTCACTCAGAGAGGGTGACAACACCTCACTCAGAGAGGGTGACAACACCTCACTCAGAGAGGGAGACAACACCTCACTCAGAGAGGGAGACAACACCTCACTCAGAGAGGGAGACAACACCTCACTCAGAGGGGGACAACACCTCACTCAGAGAGGGTGACAACACCTCACTCAGAGAGGGAGACAACACCTCACTCAGAGAGGGTGACAACACCTCACTCAGAGAGGGTGACAACACCTCACTCAGAGAGGGTGACAACACCTCACTCAGAGAGGGAGACAACACCTCACTCAGAGAGGGAGACAACACCTCACTCAGAGAGGGTGATAACACCTCACTCAGAGAGGACGACAACACCTCACTCAGAGAGGGTGATAACACCTCACTCAGAGAGGGAGACAACACCTCACTCAGAGAGGGTGACAACACCTCACTCAGAGAGGGAGACAACACCTCATTCAGAGAGGGAGACAACACCTCACTCAGACATGGTGACAACACCTCACTCAGAGAGGGAGACAACACCTCACTCAGAGAGGGTGATAACACCTCACTCAGAGAGGGAGACAACACCTCACTCAGAGTGGGAGACAACACCTCACTCAGAGAGGGTGACAACACCTCACTCAGAGAGGGTGACAACACCTCACTCAGAGAGGGTGACAACACCTCACTCAGAGAGGGTGACAACACCTCACTCAGAGAGGGTGACAACACCTCACTCAGAGAGGGTGACAACACCTCACTCAGAGAGGGAGACAACACCTCACTCAGAGAGGGTGACAACACCTCACTCAAAGAGGGTGATAACACCTCACTCAGAGAGGGAGACAACACCTCACTCAGAGAGGGTGACAACACCTCACTCAGAGAGGGAGACAACACCTCACTCAGAAAGGGTGACAACACCTCACTCAGAGAGGGTGACAACACCTCACTCAGAGAGGGGGACAACACCTCACTCAGAGGCACCTCACTCAGAGAGGGAGACAACACCTCACTCAGAGAGGGAGACAACACCTCACTCAGAGAGGGAGACAACACCTCACTCAGAGAGGGAGACAACACCTCACTCAGAGAGGGAGACAACACCTCACTCAGAGAGGGAGACAACACCTCACTCAGACAGGTTCCACACAAGCTTAACCCAAAGCACTTAAAAGTACTCAGGTTTTATTTCCTATTTTCATTGTGGTATTTTATCATGCTCGTTTATTTTGAGTTGCATGATAAAGTTAAGTTGCTTTCAAATAAGAAAATTCTTGTTTTACTTGGAGTTGTCTGAGAATTCATAACAATTTATGAGTGCACTGTTTTTGTACAGTGTTAATCACAATGTGTTGAACTTTCTCCCTTATTATATTGTATTTTTACTTTATATTTGATGTATTTTTTTATCTGACTTAAAACTGTTTATTTTTATTGTTGCAATTAACACCAAAACTTAGTTACCTAAAATAACTTAACGTATTATAAGTGCTATACTAACAACAGTTAGATATTTTTTTTTCAGGTTAGGTATCTTTATTCAGAATAAAGATACCTAACTGCTGCACCTGTGTCTTACTTATCAACTGCTCTTGTGAACTGACGTCTCTTCTCTACCTTATATAAATGACTGACATCATCTGGCCAGAAGTATGCATGGACGCGTTACTTGTTCGCTTATCAAACTCTTTCTAAATATAGCTTCTGCTTGAAGACTGCACCTAATTAATGGTTTTGTCTTGGTTGATATGTACCATAATCCTTGTTCCACATCCCTGACCTGATATAATGCCAGAACTTGGTTTTAATATCATGTATTTATGACCCTAGTTAATCTCTTCGAACTGATAATAGGCAGTGTACAAGATAGTCCCTTATCGGGATACATCACACTGGCTGACGTGAAGGCTTTTTTTTCTTCTTAGATTTTAGGGAAATTACAATGACTCGTGCAGCTAGCAAATGATGTGAGTTTTTATGATGGGGTTCTTGTTGGCGGTACAGAATCGCTGTGTATCCCCAACAACCTGATTGTTCAAAGACTGGGCTGCCATTAGAGGACGTTGCATCGAGCCTCTCCTACTCCTGACCCTTACTGACACACACACACCAAATACAAAAGAAACTACACGTTCAATACCGGAAGGAAAATAATCAAAGAGAATTGAATTTGTAATTCTATGAGTAATCTCACTACAACTAGATGACTTGTACTTCAGTAGAAGCGTCTTTAAAACTTCAAGATTGAAACACTTAAGCAACATGGGGGAATCTTTAATAAGGAAACGTTTCGCCACACAGTGGCTTCATCAGTCCAATACAAAACAGAAATGGGTAAGGAGAGGGACTGATTACCTCAAGCTCCTCCTCTCCTTACCCCTCTCTGCTTTGTATTGGACTGATGAAGCCACTGTGTGGCGTACTGTTTCCTTAATAACGATTCCCATGTATTGCTTAAGTGTCTCAATCTTCAAACTTGTCGGTTTTGAAAACCATTAATCCCATCTTTGACTTAACTGAGGGACAAGGGTCCCTGCAGCCCCTATTTCCCTAGCACTAAATTGGCCCCAGTTTGTCAGTTGACTGTTGTGGGTGGCATCCTGTCTGAAGGGTATTAATATGCCTTAATAAAGTTGGACTTTGAAAGGAGCTGCCATCTCTTAGCCTATAGCTGAACTGAGGCAGGATTAAACCTTTTGGTATGCAAATGAGCTGAAGAACGATAACAGTTCTTAGTCTGTAAATGAGCTGAGACACGATAACAGCGGTGGTCTGGTGGCTAGAGCTCTCGCTTCACACACGGAGGGCCCAGGTTCGATTCCCGGTGGGTGGAAACATTTCCACGTGTTTCCTTACACCTGTTATCATGTTCACCTAGCAGCAAATAGGTACCTGGGTTGTTAGTCGACTGGTGTGGGTCGCATCCTGGGGGACAAGATTAAGGACCCCAATGGAAATAAGACAGACAGTCCTCGATGACGCACTGACTTTCTTGGGTTATCCTGGGTGGCTAACCCTCCGGGGTTAAAAATCCGAAGAAAATCTTATCTTATCTTACATGTGCTGAGGCAGGATAACAGCTCTTAGCTTGTACATGTGTTGAGGCAGGATAACAGCTCTTAGCTTGTACATGTGCTGAGGCAGGATAACAGCTCTTAGCTTGTACATGTGTTGAGGCAGGATAACAGCTCTTAGCTTGTACATGTGCTGAGGCAGGATAACAGCTCTTAGCTTGTACATGTGTTGAGGCAGGATAACACCTCTTAGCTTGTACATGTGCTGAGGCAGGATAACAGCTCTTAGCTTGTACATGTGTTGAGGCAGGATAACAGCTCTTAGCTTGTACATGAGCTGAGGCAGGATAACAGCTCTTAGCTTGTACATGAGCTGAGGCAGGATAACAGCTCTTAGCTTGTACATGTGTTGAGGCAGGATAACAGCTCTTAGCTTGTACATGAGCTGAGGCAGGATAACAGCTCTTAGCTTGTACATGAGCTGAGGCAGGATAACAGCTCTTAGCTTGTACATGAGCTGAGGCAGGATAACAGCTCTTAGCTTGTACATGTGTTGAGGCAGGATAACAGCTCTTAGCTTGTACATGTGTTGAGGCAGGATAACAGCTCTTAGCTTGTACATGTGTTGAGGCATGATAACAGCTCTTAGCTTGTACATGTGGAGGCAGGATAACAGCTCTTAGCTTGTACATGTGTTGAGGCAGGATAACAGCTCTTAGCTTGTACATGTGTTGAGGCAGGATAACAGGCTGCTTGTCATGGTGGCTACAGCTCTACCTTGTACATGAGCTGAGGCAGGATAACAGCTCTTAGCTTGTACATGTGTTGAGGCAGGATAACAGCTCTTAGCTTGTACATGTGTTGAGGCAGGATAACAGCTCTTAGCTTGTACATGAGCTGAGGCAGGATAACAGCTCTTAGCTTGTACATGTGTTGAGGCAGGATAACAGCTCTTAGCTTGTACATGTGTTGAGGCAGGATAACAGCTCTTAGCTTGTACATGTGTTGAGGCAGGATAACAGCTCTTAGCTTGTACATGTGTTGAGGCAGGATAACAGCTCTTAGCTTGTACATGTGTTGAGGCAGGATAACAGCTCTTAGCTTGTACATGTGCTGAGGCAAGATAACAGCTCTTAGCTTGTACATGAGCTGAGGCAGGATAACAGCTCTTAGCTTGTACATGAGCTGAGGCAGGATAACAGCTCTTAGCTTGTACATGTGTTGAGGCAGGATAACAGCTCTTAGCTTGTACATGAGCTGAGGCAGGATAACAGCTCTTAGCCTGTACATGTGTTGAGGCAGGATAACAGCTCTTAGCTTGTACATGTGTTGAGGCAGGATAACAGCTCTTAGCTTGTACATGTGTTGAGGCAGGATAACAGCTCTTAGCTTGTACATGTGTTGAGGCAGGATAACAGCTCTTAGCTTGTACATGTGTTGAGGCAGGATAACAGCTCTTAGCTTGTACATGTGTTGAGGCAGGATAACAGCTCTTAGCTTGTACATGTGTTGAGGCAGGATAACAGCTCTTAGCTTGTACATGTGTTGAGGCAGGATAACAGCTCTTAGCTTGTACATGTGCTGAGGCAGGTTAACAGCTCTTAGCTTGTACATGAGCTGAGGCAGGATAACAGCTCTTAGCTTGTACATGAGCTGAGGCAGGATAACAGCTCTTAGCCTGTACATGTGTTGAGGCAGGATATCAGCTCTTAGCTTGTACATGTGCTGAGACAGGATAACAGCTCTTAGCCTGTACATGAGCTGAGGCAGGATAACAGCTCTTAGCCTGTACATGTGTTGAGGCAGGATAACAGCTCTTAGCTTGTACATGAGCTGAGACAGGATAACAGCTCTTAGCTTGTACATGTGCTGAGGCAGGATAACAGCTCTTAGCTTGTACATGAGCTGAGACAGGATAACAGCTCTTAGCTTGTACATGTGCTGAGGCAGGATAACAGCTCTTAGCTTGTACATGTGCTGAGGCAGGATAACAGCTCTTAGCTTGTACATGAGCTGAGGCAGGATAACAGCTCTTAGCTTGTACATGAGCTGAGACAGGATAACAGCTCTTAGCTTGTACATGTGCTGAGGCAGGATAACAGCTCTTAGCCTGTACATGTGCTGAGGCAGGATAACAGCTCTTAGCCTGTACATGTGCTGAGGCAGGATAACAGTTCTTAGCCTGTACATGAGCTGAGGCAGGATAACAGCTCTTAGCCTGTATATGTGCTGAGGCAGGATAACAGCTCTTAGCCTGTACATGTGCTGAGGCAGGATAACAGCTCTTAGCCTGTACATGAGCTGAGGCAGGATAACATCTCTTAGCCTGTATATGTGCTGAGGCAGGATAACAGCTCTTAGCTTGTACATGAGCTGAGACAGGATAACAGCTCTTAGCTTGTACATGAGGTGAGGCAGGATAACAGCTCTTAGCTTGTACATGAGCTGAGACAGGATAACAGCTCTTAGTCTGTACATGAGCTGAGGCAGGATAACAGCTCTTAGTCTGTACATGAGCTGAGGCAGGATAACAGCTCTTAGTCTGTACATGACCTGAGGCAGGATAACAGCTCTTAGTCTGTACATGAGCTGAGACAGGATAACAGCTCTTAGCTTGCATATACTTACATTCCATATACAATATGTGACTTTCCTAACCCATAACAGTTTTAATGCTTCTTATTCCTATATTATTTTCCTACCATCCTCGAGGAGTTCCTCAAGTCCAGCCTGGGACACGATCCTCCTCACCACCTTTAAAAAATACAATATTGTCCAGGTAAACTGTACCCCAAAAATAAACACAAATATTCATAAAATAATCGTCAGTTTGGAAAGTTTTAAAGACGTTTCGGTTTCTCCTGGAAAATTATTAATCCACATTTACCAGAATAATTAACCTTCACTTAACACTTTTGGTATATAACGCAATGATTGTTTTTAGTGAGTGTGATTAAATACCGTGTACAGTGAAGTCGTTTTTTTTTGTACGTTATGCAACTCTGGTATATTTTTGTTCACATTTACGAAAATCGTGGTATAAGGAAACGTCATTAATGAGGGTTCACTGCATTCTTATTTTTTTTTTTTTTTCGAATTTAGCGTCTGTCAAGCTGAGGCTCTTGAGACAATAGTGTGTGTGTGTACTCACCTAATTGTGGTTGCAGGGGTCGATTCATAGCTCCTGGCCCCGCTTCTTCACTGGTCGCTACTAGGTCACTCTAAATAACAAAAAA
>WNWK01001342.1:0-92500 GCA_009830355.1 Cherax destructor
CATTAGCTCAGTGGTATAGAGCAGCAGTAGTAGGGTGGAAGGTAGGAGAGCAGCAGTAGTAGGGTGGAAGGTAGGAGAGCAGCAGTAGTAGGGGTGGAAGGTAGGAGAGCAGCAGTAGTAGGGTGGAGGGCAGCAGTAGTAGGGTGGAGGGCAGCAGTAGTAGGGTGGAGGTAAGAGAGCAGTAGTAGGGTGGAGGGTAAGAGAGCAGTAGTAGGGTGGAGGGTAGGAGAGCAGCAGCAGCAGTAGTAGGGTGGAGGGTAGGAGAGCAGCAGCAGCAGTAGTAGGGTGGAGGGTAGGAGAGCAGCAACAGCAGTAGTAGGGTGGAGGGTAGGAGAGCAGCAGTAGTAGGGTGGAGGGTAGGAGAGCAGCAACAGCAGTAGTAGGGTGGAGGGTAGGAGAGCAGCAGCAGCAGTAGTAGGGTGGAGGGTAGGAGAGCAGCAGCAGCAGTAGTAGGGTGGAGGGTAGGAGAGCAGCAGCAGCAGCAGTAGTAGGTTGGAAGGTAGGAGTCTCCTTGAGTTTTATGCTGTGATTCTGGCACCAGTTCAACGTACCGTTGTCCATAAGGTCGTGTCCGTGGCCTGGCTGTTGGCGTTGGATAACAAGTACGGAAGTGGCGGAGCAGCAGCAATAGCTGCTCCAACAGCAGCACCAGTAGTAGCAACAGCAGCAGCAGCTTGCGTAGCAGCGACATCAGCAGCAGCAGGAGCAGTGGCGGCGTTATCAGTGTTCACTGGCAGCTGTGTTGTAAATACAGGAGGGCTGGGGGAGGGGGGCAATTTACATGTAAATATTAAATACCATACGTAACCTTGTCTCCATACACAAGACGTTGTGTCCTGTACCGTAGTTTCTACAATGATGGTGTCCTGTACCGTAGTTTCTACAATGATGGTGTCCTGTACCGTAGTTTCTACAATGATGGTGTCCTGTACCGTAGTTTCTACAATGATGGTGTCCTGTACCGTAGTTTCTACAATGATGGTGTCCTGTACCGTAGTTTCTACAATGATGGTGTCCTGTACCGTAGTTTCTACAATGATGGTGTCCTGTACCGTAGTTTCTACAATGATGGTGTCATGAACCCTAGTTACTCCAATGGTGTTATTAGTGTCATGTACAGTAGTTTCTACAGCGATGCTGTTATTAGTGTAATGTACCGTAGTTTCTACAGTGGTTATTAGTGTCATGTACCGTAGTTTCTACAGTGATGGTGTTATTAGTGTCATGTACCGTAGTTTCTACAGTGGTGGTGTTATTAGTGTCATGTACCGTAGTTTCTACAGTGATGTTATTAGTCATGTACCGTAGTTTCTATAGTGGTGTCACTGCGGTGTTACAATGGATGCTTCAGCTTTGTGTAAACCGGTGAATCCCAGGTTCTATTCTCATGGTGCCCCGTGGCCTGGTGCTAAAGCTCTCGCTTCACACGGCGAGGGTCTGGGTTCGATTCCCGGCGAGGGTAGAAACATTGGGCGTGTTTCTTTACACGGATTTCTGCTCCGCATCAGTAAAATGGGTACCTGGGTGTTAGTCGACTGATGTGGGTCGCATCCTGGGACAAAACTGACTTAATTTGCCTGAAATGCTCTGCATAACAAGCGGCTTTCTATGTAGTAGTATGTTATTGATGTCAGCTAGGACTGTATACCTTGTAAATGTACTTGTAGAAATAAAAGAAATTATTATAATTGAAGTAGGCAGTGACTCGCTTGAGAGGATGAGGCACAGACTACCGAGAGTGAGAGAGATTACCGAGGAGATAATGTGCCGAGGAAGAGACATAAACACAGCCCAGAGAGATTACCAATGGAGAGACTGAGGGACGCATATGGAAATTAATGAGAGCCAGACAGACAGGTGGAAATTACTGAGTGGCGAGATAATAGACTGAGAGACACTTGACAGAAGAGACTGGTTTTATTACGCTGACTTTGTTCGTGTGTGTATTCTGGCCACACGTGTTCAGACACTGTGAGAGTCGACAGTGATCAAGTCTGCTGTGACATAAGTCAGGTTTCCAAAGATTACTCTCCAAGGTCTGCCCCAGAGGCCACTTCCACGGTGAACGTTTAAAGACGTAATTTTTTTTAACGCTGACATGACTTGCTGCTCCTGTGTTGCTCTTGTTTCAATTACTGCCAACATTTATTGTCTCAGGCTCGTTAAGATAATTGTTATTCAAGCGCAACCATTACATATCTGAATTATTTGTTAAAAATGTCGTGTATTGATTATGGTTAATGAAGGCTTTATAGCCTTGATGCTCTTAGTTTAGTCTCTAGACCTTTTCATAGAGCTGTGAAAACTCTTAGTCGTAACTCTCTAGAGTATTTATTTTTATCACGTGGAATCCAGCCAGGAATCCTTCTCTCTCTCCTCACTGACTTGTTTTTCTTAGTGAGAGGCGTGTTCACTGTCACTCGTGTTATGGAACTAGGAATGTCTGGCAACTATTGCTCGCCACTCTGGCAAGAAGTGCCACACAACATTTTGGCTAGCTTTAAAAATAGGATAAATATACGTGTGGAGATGGATTGGTGAGAGTATGGGCCTAGTGTGGACTAGTAGGCCTACCGCAGTGATAATTATCAATGTTTGAAAGAGCTATAGAATGAACCACGCTGTCAGACGTCAACAACCCATTTGATGCATCCTAATTAAAATTATTATGCATAAATTGTGTTGAATTTCGTCTAGGTCAACCCCAGCAACATAACCTAGCTTAGAATACCTAATATATGGTTTTTGTCGCTCTTTAGATAGTGCACGAATCAAGATATTGAAAGATGCTCCAAAACGAACTTAATTAATTCTGTGGATAAATTAACATAATAGTACATGGGAAAGACAAAGAGCAGGAGGACCCACGATCCATATGGAGGACGTCTGCTGTTGTGTCGTCATTATACACTAGTAGCGTAGGACTGTGTAGTGAATGAGATCATTATCTATATATGGAGAAATATAAGGTCACTTGCCTAATCATCACACTAGAAAGTAACTTATTGGAAGGCGTGATAATAAGGAAGTGTAGAATAAATGAAAGT
Source organism: Cherax destructor (assembly GCA_009830355.1). Classification (NCBI taxonomy): domain Eukaryota; kingdom Metazoa; phylum Arthropoda; class Malacostraca; order Decapoda; family Parastacidae; genus Cherax; species Cherax destructor. Next base: position 3,048 of record WNWK01001342.1, read on the forward strand.
CAGGGTAGTTACCTGCACAGTTTAGAGTACCGCTGGAGCTGCTAGTTTATTGTGCAACCTTTGCTCATCCTGTGAGTTGCAGCCCCAACTCACAGACGACCTGACAATTGCAGAGCATAGTAAGTAAATTTTGCCAAGGCCGTGGAGATGCAGGATATATCGCAATTAGATAAGCCAGGGTACAGAAGTTACCTGTCAGGCACTTATACTCTCGTGTGTTCCGTGCTCTTGTCTTAGTCTTTCCTCTCACCCTCCAGCTGCTGCTTTCCTCTCACCCTCCAGCTGCTGCTTTCCTCTCACCCTCCAGCTGCTGCTTTCCTCACACCCTCCAGCTGCTGCTTTCCTCACACCCTCCAGCTGCTGCTTTCCTCTCACCCTCCAGCTGCTGCTTTCCTCTCACCCTCCAGCTGCTGCTTTCCTCACACCCTCCAGCTGCTGCTTTCCTCACACCCTCCAGCTGCTGCTTTCCTCACACCCTCCAGCTGCTGCTTTCCTCTCACCCTCCAGCTGCTGCTTTCCTCTCACCCTCCAGCTGCTGCTTTCCTCACACCCTCCAGCTGCTGCTTTCCTCACACCCTCCAGCTGCTGCTTTCCTCACACCCTCCAGCTGCTGCTTTCCTCACACCCTCCAGCTGCTGCTTTCCTCACACCCTCCAGCTGCTGCTTTCCTCTCACCCTCCAGCTGCTGCTTTCCTCACACCCTCCAGCTGCTGCTTTCCTCACACCCTCCAGCTGCTGCTTTCCTCTCACCCTCCAGCTGCTGCTTTCCTCTCACCCTCCAGCTGCTGCTTTCCTCCACCCTCCAGCTGCTGCTTTCCTCTCACCCTCCAGCTGCTGCTTTCCTCTCACCCTCCAGCTGCTGCTTTCCTCTCACCCTCCAGCTGCTGCTTTCCTCACACCCTCCAGCTGTTGCTTTCCTTTCACCCTCCAGCTGCTGCTTTCCTCTCACCCTCCAGCTGCTGCTTTCCTCACACCCTCCAGCTGTTGCTTTCCTCTCACCCTCCAGCTGCTGCTTTCCTCTCACCCTCCAGCTGCTGCTTTCCTCTCACCCTCCAGCTGCTGCTTTCCTCACACCCTCCAGCTGCTGCTTTCCTCTCACCCTCCAGCTGCTGCTTTCCTCTCACCCTCCAGCTGCTGCTTTCCTCTCACCCTCCAGCTGCTGCTTTCCTCACACCCTCCAGCTGTTGCTTTCCTTTCACCCTCCAGCTGCTGCTTTCCTCTCACCCTCCAGCTGCTGCTTTCCTCACACCCTCCAGCTGTTGCTTTCCTCTCACCCTCCAGCTGCTGCTTTCCTCTCACCCTCCAGCTGCTGCTTTCCTCTCACCCTCCAGCTGCTGCTTTCCTCTCACCCTCCAGCTGCTGCTTTCCTCTCACCCTCCAGCTGCTGCTTTCCTCTCACCCTCCAGCTGCTGCTTTCCTCTCTGAGTTTTCCCTTTTACTCTAATGTTAAACTCATTTCAGGTCTGTGTAATTATGACATATTTGTGATGAGTTTCAAGGATTTTTCAGAGAACAGACTTTTGTTGAGTGACCGATCAATCAGGCTATCGCTGCTAGTGGTCTGCACGCCTATATGCCAGTTACATCTGGCTGCTTTAGCATATTTTTCAAACATTACTCCAGTTTCTTCTTGATAATCTCTAACCATATTCCTGCAGCATCTTTTTCGCATCTGGTATGAAGCTGAAGTCGTGGACTAGGAATTTTGACAGTGTTCTCGTATTGTGAGTGACGCATCTTGTTTCTCTACACCATAACTCTCACTCCAGTAAGTGATGGCAATTCTTAGATTGGGGTCCTGACCCTCGAGTATTTTCTATGTATATATTATCAGGTATCTCTCCTCCGTTCCAGAGAGTGCATTCCAAATTTATGGCGTTCACAGATTGTTTGACTCTGCGGCGGAGAGTAAATGATCGCCACATTTTCTAGCTTTGATGTCTCCGCTGCCTTGAACGAAGCTGTGAACACAAAATATAAACTGAAGATACCAATGTTTCGAATAGTACCACCATTAGCGTTTTCTCTTGTTTTGAGAGGGTAGAATTCAAAATATTTACATGAACCTTACTATCCATGCAGGAACCATTGTTATGGCGTCACTGTGATTGCTTTTGCAGCTGCACCAGTGAGTTTCTAGAGGAAGTTATCAGTGCATGTAGTTGATGCATGAAATGCTCAGTGTAACATCTCTGACGTCATATTTGCCTTCAACACAAAACTTGGTTGGATTATTTTGCTTAAGAAATGGAAATAATTAGTGGGAAATAGAAGTACCTCTGATGCCTCTCATTATAAACATTGTAAATGTGATGAATTAAATTTTGAGTTGTGGGTTTTCTTAGAATGTCTTGCCTGCTGTGAAGAAATTTTGGAGGACCTGTGTACAAGGATTAAGCTGGGTGTGGTTGTGAATGTTGACGCTCGTAATGACATTAATTTCAGCGAAACGGTCCCTACTTCTAGGGTAATAAAGGTCTTTTTTTCTTATTAGATACCTTGTATACATGTTACTGGTATTTAATGTCACAAAAAAATCTATGAGTACTACACAGTTTAAAGAGTAGATATGATCGGATCAGGAATCAGTGAAACAAGTCGATACAACTTTAGAGTCTAGGTCATTACTTACATGTCAACCCCCCAACTGACACTAGGTGAGTACAGTTCACCCATCCTTCCCCATGTCCTGAGTACCTCACTTGATGAGTAAGACACGTACGCACGCACGCATGTACGTTCGCTCACTCTCTCAAATCTCTGGCCACATGGTGAAAATTAGACACATGTGCAACATATGTGTTTTCGTCATACAGTGGCTTTATCACTACAAATTCCAGGACATAATTTGAAGACAGTAGAACTGGTGTGTTTCACCGCCTGCTGAAGCTTGCATCTCAGGTCAAACTTTTCCTCAGTGAAGATAGGTAAGTGTAGCACACACGTCTTACTCATCAACTTGTCGGTATTGTATACTATTTACATGATAGTGTTACACTTGTGTTGGTGTGCGTGTACCAGTTGTCAGTGGTAGAGTCATGGACGGTGGCTGAGGTCGTGAATCCTGCCACGGCAGGATTCACGACTGCATTTATGGTGATACAAACTTTCTATAAGAAAGTTCTTACATTCAATCGATATTTTAAATTAGTTTTTAATGTCTCATCTTTTTTAATGATTCGCCATTATTTTCGGAGCAAAATTATTTTTAAGAATATTGTCTTTCACGATAGAAATATTTATATATGCATATGTAATGTTAAAGTATATGTATGTAAATTCTTTCTTACATTTACATGGCAGTTATTAGTGTGTACTCGACTATTTGTGTTTGTAGGGGTCGAGTCTCAGCTCCAGGCCCCGCCTCTCAACTAGCCACTTCTCAGATTCACTCCCTCGTAGCCTCACGAGATTTATTGTACCTACTTTTGAGAGACATGTGCAACAGTTAGGTATCGTTATTCCGAAACGTTTCGCTTATACTTGAGGCTTCTTCAGTCGAGTACAGAAAAGTGAGGAAAAATGAGGTAATCAGTCCCTCAGACACGGCTGAGGGACTGATTACCTCATCTTTTGTATATAGTTCTGCTGTCTTCAAATTATGTCCTAGAATTTTGTATTGATAAAGCCACTGGAGGGCGAAACGTCTACAATAGATACCCAGATGTTGCACATGTCTTAATTTTCATCTTGTCGGTATTGTATACCATTCTTGTACAAAGCTATCCTGCCTCCACGACTTCCTCGGCGAGGTTACTCCACTTCCCGACCACCCTCAGGCTGAAGAAATACTTCCTGACATCCCTGTGGCTCATCTGTGTCTTTAACTTGCAGTTGTGTCCTCGAGTATGTGCATGTGTGTGACGGTGCGTGTATGTATAACTTGCGTTCATAACTGAAGATAGATCAAAGTTTAGAATAACATTATGACGCTGGCGCTAACATTCATACATGCACAAACTTTCCCCTGCATCATTCTTTCACAAAATACATTAATTGCTCCAAGGCTGTTATATTCAGTAAAGGACTTGCCAAGTATGGGCCAACAGGCCTACTGCAGTGTTTCTTCTTTCTTATGTTCTTAACAGCCAAACTTTCCTTCATAATTACCCAGTAAGATGTAATTTCTTGACGGATTTTTATCTTTTTCATTTATGAAAACTCAGTGTTTATTAAAATGAGGGAAAAAGTTATTTTCTGCGTGAAAGCACTTAGGCAAGCTCGGTGCTCCAACACCTTGACTGTTTTCTTGAGAGAATTCTTGGTAGAAATAATAAGCATTTTGGGTCTCCTGAGTAAAGTTTCATCCTAAATCGACTCCAGTTATCGTTTAGTCGTAGACACGACTCTGTGCTCTTGTTGAGCTGAACCTCTCTTGTAAACTGCTACAGCTGCTGAATTACCACTAGCAGGATCAGCAGCAGCGTAACAAACGTAGAATGTACAAACGAAAAAGCAGTAGCAGGTAAATCAGCAGCAAAGGCAACAGTAGCGGGTAAATCAGCAGCAAAGGCAACAGTAGCAGGAAAATCAGCAGCAAAGGCAACAGTAGCGGGTAAATCTGCAGCAAAGGCAACAGTAGCGGGTAAATCTGCAGCAAAGGCAACAGTAGCAGGTAAATCTGCAGCAAAGGCAACAGTAGCAGGTAAATCTGCAGCAAAGGCAACAGTGTAAATCAGCAGCAAAGGCAACAGTAGCGGATAAATCAGCAGCAAAGGCAACAGTAGCGGGTAAATCAGCAGCAGCAACAGCGTCATAGACGTGGAAGCTGTGCAAGTCGTGGTATATAGCAAAACTGTTTGAGAGCTGCAGCTGGGGTGAGACCAGCAGCTGCAGCAATGGGAAGCAGGGCAGGCAGCTGCTGAGGGAAGTATCAGGTAACCTTGACACACACACACCAAGGTCGACATAAAAAAAGTGAAGAAAACGAGCTGGAGTCAAAAGGTAATCTGTGTCGGTAACTTTCAAGTGTGGATGCCGCCATGAGTGTTCACTGAGGGTGTTTAGACGTGACTGTGTCAAGACTGTTGGGCCAGTCATGACTGTCTTCCTGGAAAGTTTTTTTTTCCCCGTTTCTCGAGAAAAACTTCGGGGAAGTTGTTGTATTTTTAAGCACAACTTTTGTTGAGTAATTGGACACGTATTCAGGTTAATGAGATTTATTAAGTTCTTAATAAATGTGTCGTTAAGTTGCGTCTGCGTGTTTTTACTGAGTGTTATCAATGTTAGTACCAATAATTGCAACAAACATTGTCACTTCCAGGGTGTAATAGCTCCCCGGTAATCAATGAACAACATTGAAATGACCAAGATTTTAGGTGTCATAACCTTCCCCTCCCCCTCCCTTCCTCCCCCTCCCTTCCTCCCCCCAGGTGTAGATCATGTCATATCAGGATTCAGTTTGAAAGGTAAATTTATGTAAACGTTTCGCCCACCTGGGGGCTTTATTGATCCACTAGAGAGATATAAATATACAGTGGGGTGGAGGAGGTTAGGCTGTCCTCAACCTCTAATATCAAGCTAGTCAAAGTGCCCATATTGAACCTCCGTGTGTTCTGTACAACTGAACTGCTAAAACTAATGATTGCAGCTTCTAAACAACAGGGTTTATGTAAATCCTCTTCCTTGATAAATCTAACATGGTTCAAGTGGTTGTTGTTATTCCTGTGAATAAAATCAATAAGATTCAATCTTATTGTAGCCACCTGGCTCAGTGGCTTACGCGCTGGCCTGGAGTTTTACAGGCTCACTTGCCGCGAGTTCAAGCCCCACCCGTACCGTGGTTTTACAGGCATACCTAATCAAGCGGACAGTGTGTGTGTGTTATATGCTCAATAATAACTAACATGAAATCACTCGGAAAATTAATTGGTCTGCATATTTCGACCCCCTTCTGGAGTCCTCTTCAGCAGATACACAAATGGAAGGAGAACATGAATTTATAGGGTTGCGCCTCTCAACTGTGCCAGGTGAGCATGCAGCGTCAGGTCATCACGTGGAAGGACAGGTCAAAGAGTGAGTGTGGTGACAGGTCATGAAGTAGGTAACAAGTACGAAGCTTGTTTATATGTAAACTTGCCTCACCTTGAGAGCTGAGCAGTTTCTTAGTCTTACAAAATTTGTAGGGATTCAGTTTTTCGCTTTAGAATCTTACCCATAACAGTATATCAAGTGGGTGCCACTAGCACAGCCGGGGGCTAAACCAACTTAGGTGTGTTCTTGATTCGTCACTAGCCTAGAGGTGTGGGCCAACCTGTGTAGCAAACTACCACTTTAATAGTCTATTGTTCCAGGTAAACTGTGTGAACTTCTGATAATATGATGTAAAGTTTGTTTAGTTGGTATTGATCAATTAAGGTGAGTGGAGCCTAAGAGGAAGCATCACCGTGACTGTCCCAGCACTACTGTTCTCAAGGTCTTCCAGGTACTTGCTGTGTCATATCCTCAGGCACCTGCTGTGTGCTTGTCTCGGGCACCCGCTGTATGTGAAGCACCTAGTGTGTGATTCTCTCGGGCACCCGGTGTGTTACACACCAGGTGCGTGTGATGCACCTGGACACCTGGTGTGTGATTCCCTCGGGCACCAGGTGTGAGTGGCGCACCTGGACACCTGGTGTGTGATTCTCGGGCACCAGGTGTGTGACGCACCTGAAACAGGTGGATGCAGGTGTCATTGTTGACTATTACCACAGTTATCATGAAATGTACAGTAATGTGCAAATACTTGCGGTGGGGACAATACGGGAGCACTGTATTAACATCCGGGGTCCCAGACTATTCAACATCTTACCAGAAGATATCCGAAACATGGCTGGAACCAAGAGGAAACTGGACAAGTATCTTCATCGGGTGCCAGATCAACCAGGCTGTGATGGATATGTGGGGCAGCGGGCCTCAAGCAGCAACAGCCTGGTTGACCAGGCAAGCACCAGACGAGCCTGGCCCATGGCCGGGCTCAAAGAGTAGATACTCTCGAAACTCTTCAAAGGTATATCAAAGGTATATCTATCATACAATTTTCCTAAAAAAAAAAATTAGCCAGCACCTAAATGTTTTGCCCTGCCTAACTTTGCCCTGATACAACCCACAGTAGTGGGCTGGCAAGTACACGTGTGTTTTAAGTGCTGGGTGGGCAGGGGGAGGAATGGAAAGCTTGACCCTGGACGTGTCGACGTGCCGGGAATCGAACCGTAGAGCTTGTGGTTGTCAGCGGAATTCTCTCGCCAGTAAGCTGCTCGTCACCCCTGAGTGACGGGTGAGGGTGTGTACAGCAGACATTACAGCAGGGAGAAGGGTGCGTGCAGCAGACACTACAGCAGGGAGAAGGGTGCGTGCAGCAGACACTACAGCAGGGAGAAGGGTGCGTGCAGCAGACACTACAGCAGGGAGAAGGGTGCGTGCAGCAGACACTACAGCAGGGAGAAGGGTGCGTGCAGCAGACACTGCAGCAGGGAGAAGGGTGCGTGCAGCAGACACTGCAGCAGGGAGAAGGGTGCGTGCAGCAGACACTGCAGCAGGGAGAAGGGTGCGTGCAGCAGTCACTGCAGCATGGAGAAGGGTGCGTGCAGCAGACACTGCAGCAAGGAGAAGGGTGCGTGCAGCAGACACTGCAGCAGGAGAATGGCGTGCAGCAGGAGAATGGTGCGTGCAGCACACATCAGCAGGGAGGTGGAGGACGGCAGCAGTACTGCAGGGGATGGTGGGGACAGCAGCAGACAGTACAGCAGGGGAGGGGTGGAGGACAGCAGCAGACAGTACTGCAGGGAGGGTGGAGGACAGCAGCAGACAGTACAGCAGGGAGGGTGGAGGACAGCAGCAGACAGTACAGCAGGGGAGGGGTGGAGGACAGCAGCATACAGTACAGCAGGGGAGGGGTGGAGGACAGCAGCAGACAGTACAGCAGGGGAGGGGTGGAGGACAGCAACAGACAGTACAGCAGGGAAGGGGTGGAGGACAGCAGCATACAGTACAGCAGGGGAGGGGTGGAGGACAGCAGCAGACAGTACAGCAGGGTAGGGGTGGAGGACAGCAGCAGACAGTACAGCAGGGGAGGGGTGAAGGACAGCAGCAGACAGTACAGTAGGGAAGGGGTGGAGGACAGCAGCAGACAGTACAGCAGGGAAGAGGTGGAGGACAGCAGCAGACAGTACAGCTGTGAACAACAATAGGTTCAGCTGCGTAACTTGAATTATGCAGACATTATTTGGCCTCAAAAGGGTAGCCCACAGTGACGCTGGAGCGGGACAATAATAGGTGGACCAGGTGGTCCAGATGGACCAGGTGGACCAGTGGAGCAGCACCTGTGGCCTGTTTCAGGACAATCTCACCATTGACCTCATAAGCTGACCGGAATATTCATTATTTCTTAAATTTACAAGAAATAACTGAAAATTTATTTTAAACATATGCATAAATTTTGTTTGTTTACCTTCGAGAGTTTTGTACCTTTTGCATAGTGAGGGCTGATCAGACAGGTTGTTGGTGCTAGCTTAATAGTGTCCGTACAAGGAGGAAGATGCTAAACCCAGTGTGAGCCACTGTTTGACCTGTAATGCGAGTTTGGTTGTGAAAGCTGTGTAAGCCTGTGGGCCGCTAACACCAACAGTCTTATTGACCAGACGGTGCAAAAGTCATTCAGGTTATAAATGGTGTGATACCGACCAACTGTGGAAAAGTACACTTTTGTACACTTCAGGACTGATGAGGCCACTTGTGGCGAAACGTTTCATTTAATAAGTGTCCTGAAGTGTACACAAGTGTCCTGAAGTGTACACAAGTGTCCTGAAGTGTACACAAGTGTCCTGAAGTGTACACAAGTGTCCTGAAGTGTACACAAGTGTCCTGAAGTGTACACAAGTGTCCTGAAGAGTACACAAGTGTCCTGAAGAGTACACAAGTGTCCTGAAGTGTACACAAGTGTCCTGAAGAGTACACAAGTGTCCTGAAGTGTACACAAGTGTCCTGAAGTGTACACAAGTGTCCTGAAGTGTACACAAGTGTACACAAGTGTCCTGAAGTGTACACAAGTGTCCTGAAGTGTACACAAGTGTCCATTTCCAGAAACGTCTTTAGGAAATCCTTCAGTGCGATAGTCGACAGCGAAGTCTGGTCTCAGGCCGGACTGGACGATAGAACTGTGGAAATAGGCCAGTTAGAATGTTAAACCATACCACGGGTGGGGTTCGAATCCGCGGTCAGTGAGTCTCAAAACTCCAGACCGTCGAGTTTTGAGACACTGACCGCGGGTTCGAACCCCACCCGTGGTATGGTTTGTTTGCAATCGTGTCATTACGATTTCGTGAGTCAAGTTTAGAATGTTATTGTGCGAGACTGTGAAGAATGTTAAGGTTGACGTCGACTCTTCTCACTATCATGGTGTTTGTTCTTCATAATTGCTCTTTTCTGTGGCAACACATTTTCTTCAGTGACACCAGAGATAATAAATACTACATGGGTTCTAACCCCACTCTTACCGTGTTATTTTACAATCGTGTTATTACGATTTCTTGAGTCATGTTAGTGTTCTTGGTGGGACAGTGTTGGTATAGCGAGACATTACTGATGGTGGTCTTGCTGAGAGACTCGTGGACGCTTAAAGAAATCAAGCCATGATGCTCCTTCTCAAAATGAAATCTTCCACTTTTATGTATAACTTACAATCGTCTGCGTACTATACGCTGGGGTGTATCAGGCACACACAGCCGCCTCCCACCTCTCCATCACTCTCCCACATGTCATCGTATGTATGTATCCTTGTTTACCTGGAGATTTACCTGGAGAGGGTTTCGGGGATCAACGCCCCCGCGGCCCGGTCTGAGACCATGCCTCGTTGACTACCCGTTCATGGTTCCAGGGGTCATTACCCCCGTGACCTGGTCACAGACCAGGCATGGTTGATAGCTGTTCATGCTAGTAGTAAATGACTCGGCTTATAGGGAGTAAGCAATTCGTAGAATTTCTTCTTGAATACGGTTGTGGCTGTCTTGCTAATTCTCACATATGAAGGCTGGTAGAAAAGTAAGAGACGTGTGCAACAGTTAGGTACCTTTATTTCGAAACGTTTCTCATACACTGTCAAAGGGAGTAATTTCAGTATACAGATTGGAACCAGTCACTGTAGTACATTCCAGGTAAGACAAGATGACTGAAGTCTAGCACACTGCCGGAAGGAGTCGTGTTATTAATGTCCGACATTAGAGTGATCTCTGGAGCGAACCTCTCCACCCCTTCATTCACTCACATCCTCTCCCGGAAAAACTTTAATAAATGTGGGAAACACTTGAGAGTTCTTGATGCAGTAGCAAACTTGAACAAGATTCAGATACAGGTAGACCCTGGGTGATATGAGAATATTGTGAGACTGGTAACACTGTGAGAATATTGTTTAGACTGGTAACACTGAGAACATTGTAAGAATGGTAGCAATATGAGAATATTGTGAGACTGGTAACACTGAGAACAGAACTTACCTAGGTGTCTTGGCAAGGTTGTCTTCGATGAGGATGGCTAGTGGTCGATCACTAGGGTTGGTAGTAGTAGTAATTTATACTCTGAAATTTGAGTGATTATTGAAATGTCAAGAGGGAAAGCAGGGGTGTGAAGACTTGGTAGTAGTGGTTTGTTAACGAAGATATCTTGGGACAGTTCTCTGGGATAACCTGTTCAGGTGAGTAATCAACCACAGGCTTACTAATGTTAGGTATTAGCGATAAAGCAAATGCGGCAGCTTTCCAAAGGTATATTTTTACTTCGTTACAACAGATTCACTACATACTGTGCTAGGAGGATTATTAATTTTTTTTTTATCAATATGAAGGTTAGATAAGTGATATTTTTTGACCTGCTGTGTATGTGTACGTGATGATGGTACACAATGTTCCCCACATACCAGCAACTGATGTGTGATGTTGCCGTTCAGAGGGTTGTCTGAACTGTGATGTCTGCCCACTTATGGCAAAACACCTATTGAATGAGTGATGAATGTTTAATTTTTTTGGGTTACCCTAACTTGGTGTGGAAAAGACCTATATAAACAAGAAGAGGCCAGGTTGACACTGTTTCATCACTCACTTGCTAGAGAAGGAACAGTTGTAGTTACTACACTCTCGCTACCTGTGTCAGCGTGTGTGCCCCGTTACCCATGCTAATTGAGAGAGCAGGATGAGACTGGACTTTAAAGTGCTACTCAGTAGTAACAGCATACCTGGCTCACTGATGCCAGGTCACTAGGTTTGTATGCTTGTGAACCAGTCTCAAGTTTGACTTAAGAGTACCTGGTTGCTTTCTTACTCAAGGATGATCACTTGACAGGTGCTTGTCAAACGAGAAATTTAGTGGTAGATGATGCGATGGTGGGGGGCGCTGCCCCCGTCAACATCTTGAGTCTCCTATACCAATCTACTTTACAATGTTAATTTTCTTACACTGTTATAAACGTCATCTTTTAAAGGTTATAAACTTAAAAATACCACTTTAAATCAAGTTTGTGTAGGCATATTTAACCACAGATCATAAAATTAAATAAAACGACAGCGACGCGTCTGGCAACACCGTAGTTGAACAGCGCCTGGAAATCTGTAAACCTGTACGAGTACCACTAGTGTGTGGAGGGGGGGGGAAGTTATGGAGGTTATGGAAGAAAACTATAAAAATGTAATCTACCTGCAGATTACCTCGGATGTAAAACAAAAATCGGATGTAATTTTATCTACTTGTTTAAACAATCAACAAAAACGCCAGGTGGATTAGATTTTGCCACCGAGGTGGCTAGTTTATTGTGCACTCCATATCCATCCCGTGGACGCTACCGCAAGAGCATATGGATACACAAAAGGCCTAGGAACTAGGCCCCAAAAGAGTTAACAGGTGTACATTTGGATTTATATCTACAGTTCACTTATCTGTTACAAACAAATTTAGGAAATTTGCTTAATATATCTGGTATCTTATTTTCATTACTAAGATATCTTGACATGTCACATAGGTTATTATACTATCTCTATATTCCTCAATAAGTGGACAACTAAGCACATATTGTTCAAGACCGTGACCATATGCCTGACCACATAATTGTAACCATTTACTTGTAACCATGCCTAAGACTGGCTACTACAATATCAGTCAGTCTGTTCACATTGCAAGTTACTCTGTAAATATAATTGTCAAAGTTCACGTTATAGTGGGTTATAGATCTACTTAGGCTTCTAATTGCATTCCTATAACATTCATTTTCATTATTTTTCTTTTCTCTTAATATTATTCCTAATGCTAGACACAGATATACCAAAGTTATATTCTACATTCTCCTTCAGGGTGCTTTTCTTGGCTAACATATAAACTTTATCATGCAGGAGTAATCCATTGTGTGACGGAATCAATAGCAATTGTACATTAATCCCTTTTTCCCGGATTTTTGAGTATCTATACCTGGCTTCTCCAATGAGCATGTTGTTGCAGTCACTATATGAGTCAAGAGACTTCAGTGATGACATAGAATCAGTAATGATGATAGTCAAGCTCAGTGTCATAAGTTAGCTTTAGCGCCATTAGGATTGCAAACAATTCAGTTTGCAGCGTAGACGCCCAGTTGTTAATTCTAATGCCTAACTCAACAAATTTATTATCGTTCTTAACTAAGGAGGTGGCAACAAGAGCAGATGCAGCCCTGCCAGAAGACTCTTGTTTACATCCATCAGTTTATATAACTTTACTTGTGATAACTTATTACTACCAGCTAGGCGAGAATTTGTTGCTTTAACAAGTGATTTAATGAAGGGATTACTAGCAATGAGCTTCTTGGGAGGGACTTGCAGGTATGTGATATTAAATGATCACATCTTCAATGGAGGGATGAAATGCTCTTGTTGTCTACAGTGATACAGTTCATGCTGGTTATAAAACTTAATATAATTGTATGTTTTCACAATCCATTTAGATCTGTGTATTTACTTCTAGACATTTAGTAAGATTCATAGTGACAGCGTCTGGTTCATTTTTTAACATTCTAATACCGACTACAGTGTTAATCTCAATACTCTTATCACTGATACTAGAAATACCAAGCTCCTTCCTCATATTAAGAACCTTTGTAGATTTGGGACAGCCAAGAAATTCTCAGAGCTTCATTTTGCATTAACTCCAAGGGTTGGAGAAAACTTTCTCTAGCTAATATCAACATGGGAGCAACATAGTCAATTAAGGACCTAACATAGGCTATGTACATCATTCTCACGATTCTCACATTATCACCGTAGTTGGGGTTGTAGCCAACAACAGCTTTGAGAGCATTTAGCCTATCTTTGTATTTCTTATTTAGTTGTGGTATGGTGGATTTATTGGAGGGTACGTCTACTCCAAGACATCTGTAAGATTTAACTTAGCTAATGTATGCACAGGTAGGCGTTGTTGCTTATAACATATTTGCAGGGGAGATACACACCATCCTCCCCTTCTCACCACTCGCCTCCCCACCCCACCACTCGCCTCCCCACCTCTCCACTCGCCTCCCCACCCCTCCTCTCGCCTCCCCACCCCTCCACTCGCCTCCCCACCCCTCCACTCCTCTCCCCGTCCTTGCGACGACGGTGGGAACGGGGTTGGAGTAGCTCAGTACCTCACTAGCACGCTAGTAACGAATTAGTAATGTAGGTAGCGAATTAATGTAGATGTTAGCAAGTTTCTGCCTAGAAATCACTTAATCCCCTGCCAGTTGTAGTGCTTTATCAGTCATACAACTCTCCCCACCGTCTCAGTGTTGACCTGTTACACTGGTGTTTTTGATACACTGAACCACACAGTGTTGCCACTACCAAAACTGTGGGTTTAATAGTGGGTGTTTTGTTGATACACTGAGCTACACAGTGTTACCACTACCAACACTGTGGGTTTAATAGTGGGGTACTTTCCCATATCTGTACGAAGCGGAACAACTTGGTTTATAAACAGCATGGGCGTTTTCGCTCCTCGATTTTTTCGCTCTCAAAGCCTCAATCAACAGTTACTGTTATTACAGATTAAGTTTTTGTTATTTAGTCAGCATTTTCGTATAGTTAGCAGCTTGTAAGTTGTGGTAGTCCATTAGAGCGTTGGTATCCCCACGCTCGTTGTTAGACTGAGCGGATGCACCCAGTCTTTTCAGGGTAAATATTGAAAGTTGATTATGCAGTGAATTGTTGATAATAACGGGAAGGCCGTTGTTAGTGTGTGCATCCTGCTGTACGCTGAAAGATCTTATTTCTCCCCCTCTTACCTTCCTTCCTTCCATCAGAGTACATGGGTAAAACTGACAGCAGGAACCGCTACGCTCCATATCCAAACCACTGCTGAGAGATTTTAACTATTGACTATATCAATTATGTCTTGAAACTTGCAATAGTTTGATTTCTACTACTGATAGTTGTAGTATTGCTATTTATAGTGATAGTAGTACTGATACTGCTACTGTGACCACCCTCACCTCCTCTACTTTTATACTTTGAATCTTTCATTATCAGCTGATTGTCCTAAGGTAGTTTCTGAATTACTGTCATGATTTCCATGGCTTTCTTCAAAATTCTTTGGACAAAATCTCTCGTTCTCCCTCGATTATTTAAGTTGGTATCAGTGCAGGAATAAGGTGGTTAAGTCAGCAAGGACTGTAACTTGGGACAGTCAGCTGTGAGTATCGTCTAGTATCATTGTACATTATATCAGTGGGAACACCCACCTGCACTCTACTCTGTCATCTCAAGTCTTTACTAACACCACCCAAAATTTTATGGTGGTGTCATAGTTCAGTGGTAGACAGTTCGGATCATAACCTGAAGGGCGTGGTTCAATCCCGGGCGAGTAGTATTTGCTTTGTGATGCGGGCCGCTGGCAGCAACAACCTGCTTGACTTGGCAATCAAGGAATTCTGGCCTAAGGATAAGTTGCGGGAGTAGAAGACTCGAAACTGGTTAAAGATAAAAAATATAATATGTCAGTGAATTGGTGTAGATAGTTGCAAGATGATGCTAGTTGCAAGATGATGCTAGTTGCAAGATGATGCTAGTTGCAAGATGATGCTAGTTGCAAGATGATGCTAGTTGCAAGATGATGCTAGTTGCAAGATGATGCTAGTTGCAAGATGATGCTAGTTGCAAGATGATGCTAGTTGCAAGATGATGCTAGTTGCAAGATGATGCTAGTTGCAAGATGATGCTAGTTGCAAGATGACGCTAGTTGCAAGATGACGCTAGTTGCAAGATGACGCTAGTTGCAAGATGACGATAGTTGCAAGATGACGATAGTTGCAAGATGACGATAGTTGCAAGATGACGATAGTTGCAAGATGACGATAGTTGCAAGATGACGATAGTTGCAAGATGACGATAGTTGCAAGATGACGATAGTTGCAAGATGACGAAGAAGATAGATAGTTGCAAGATGACGATAGTTGCAAGATGACGATAGTTGCAAGATGACGATAGTTGCAAGATGACGATAGTTGCAAGATGACGATAGTTGCAAGATGACGATAGTTGCAAGATGACGATAGTTGCAAGATGACGATAGTTGCAAGATGACGATAGTTGCAAGATGACGATAGTTGCAAGATGACGATAGTTGCAAGATGACGATAGTTGCAAGATGACGATAGTTGCAAGATGACGATAGTGTCAGTTGAATAATATCAAAGTGTTTTAAACGCTGAATAAACTAAAAGTCGTAGTGTTTGTAAATGAGAACAAACAAAACAGTGTGAGGAGAAAGTCTTGCATGTACTTAGACCGGTGTTTGACGCTCATTTGTTTTAACCTTGGTCTAGTTATGGGTGAGTGGTATTTTAAGTGCATCCATGCGTATGTTGTTCTTGCCTCTGTGCGCCACCACTCCACTGAATTCAGTCGACTTATAGTTGGCATGAATCATAACTATATTTGAATGCGTTAGGTGTCAAGTGTTCACTACCATGGGCAGCAAACATCCACGAAGGTGTTACCCTTCTCTTGCACAAGTGTGAAACGGAAGCTTATTAAATGTTTTGCACTCTGGCAGAATTGCTGGTTTCTCTCTCTCTCTCCTAAACATGTAATATGGCAGGTAAATCTTACAAAGTACTTCGGTGTACACTTACCCTGACTTGACTGTGTTATTCTTTATAGCTGATATTTCTGTAATATCGCCGTTTCACTTCAATAAATACTGAATCATTTACTCGCAGATCTTTCTCCTTACACGTTGTCTGTAGCTTCTTCGATTCCAGGTTGTATTTCGTGTCTGGTCTTCTCTCCTGTCTACTCATCTGGTTATGTTTAAAGGGTCCTAGCCCCTCTACCGCTTAACTCGTGTCAACATGGTATAATTGATTTTTGGCCTTCAGACCCCGATCATATCTGAACTTGAAACTGTGTAAGGTGTTTGTCTCAATCACTTCTTCAGGTAGTGTTTTCCCACTTATCACCCTAAGACTGAAGTACTTCCTCAGGTTCATATTGCTTTATTCAGTCTTTAGCTGTCTTCTGTGGCTACTACACTCCTGTCCTCAACAGCCTGTCTTTATTAACGCCCTATAATCCTCTTGAGTATTCCATATGTACAGTAGTTACCATGGCTTCAGTGGCTGAAGCCATGACGACAGTGGCTGAAATCAGTGATTTTCAGCGCAATAGAAACTATTGAACAGAACCAGAGGGCTTTCAGCCTGACAAAACCATGACACAGTATCTTATATGGAAAACACCCGGCCTATAATGTAACAATAATTTTAAGCTAAGTAATGGAATAGTAAGGTGACAGCAGTGTTCTACTACCTGCGTTATCAACACCTGACCTACCATTCTTTATTGTTTACATCATATCTGTTTGACATGTAAATCGTTTACAACGATAAGTTGAGGAATGTCACACATCTGTCAAACACATTCTTCAATTTGTCGGTTTTCTAAACACATTTACATCATGTAAAAAAATTATCCTGTGTAGACTTGATAAAATCGAACCCTGAGCGAAACGTTGTGCAGATTAAAGTTTGTTCTGTATGTTGTCTTTATATCTCTAGAGATATGTAGGAGCCTTGAGTGTGTGGGTGGAGGTCCCCTCTGTGACTCACAACTGTCACCTGGTAACTGCTGCTGCTGCTGCTGCTGCACACACTTATTATCATGAGTAGAAAGCATTTCATGACCACCCATCATATCCGCTGAGGTCAAGTAACCTCATTTTCAAGGTCATACAGGTTTACTGTATGACCTTGCTTCACCGTGTGCGTG
The DNA here is from genome assembly GCA_009830355.1 of Cherax destructor. Classification (NCBI taxonomy): domain Eukaryota; kingdom Metazoa; phylum Arthropoda; class Malacostraca; order Decapoda; family Parastacidae; genus Cherax; species Cherax destructor. Next base: position 20,279 of record WNWK01001342.1, read on the forward strand.
GGTATGACCGCACTTTAAGAAATTACACTATGAACTTCGCTGTCCAACGTTATCCGCTCGGTAAACTACCCGTAGAGATAGATTAATGTAGTTTAACCTAATCTAACATGGGACATTTAACATAATCTTTATTTACAAGTACAGGGGTTGGACAAAATAATAACACCTTGTTATTTAACATTTTTATCAATTTCAATATTGAGTTGGTCCTTCATATCCAGCAAAAACAGCACCAGTTCGACGAGGAATTAATTCATATATCATCAGAACAATATCCAGAGAAATTTTGAGTCATTCCTTAAGCAAAACCTGTTCTAACTCAAACAAAGACGACAGTGCAGGAAATCGGTTCTTGACTTGCTGTTCCAGTTGACCCCCACAGATGCTCGATAATATTTATATCCGGCGATTGTGGGGCCAGTCCAAGTGTTCGACTTTACATTCATGTTCTTTATGACAATTTTAATTATTAGTATAATGAAAAGAAGCGCTAAACCACAGGGGTCATACAGCATGACAGTTTTAAACCACTCTAGCGGTGTGAATTGGTGCAGCATCGTCGTGGAAGATAGCGCAAAAAGGGACCTGAAACACATTTAATTTGATTATTCAGTCATTCGACAGTTCAGTCGAATGTACGCATAGAGCAGTGTGTGTGCAGTTTACCATTGTATACAGTGTCATGTGTGTAGTGTAGCCGTGCATACAGCACCAGGTGTGTAGTGTAGCCGTGCATACAGCAGCAGGTGTGTAGTGTAGCCGTGCATACAGCACCAGGTGTGTAGTGTAGCCGTGCATACAGCACCAGGTGTGTAGTGTAGCCGTGCATACAGCACCAGGTGTGTAGTGTAGCCGTGCATACAGCACCAGGGGTAGTGTGTGATAGCCAAGGACCTGCATACAGCACCAGGTGTTAGTGTAGCCGTGCATCGCACAGTTGTGTGTAGCGCATCAGCACAGGTGTGTGAGTGTAGCCGTGCATACAGCACCAGGTGTGTAGTGTAGCCGTGCATACAGCACCAGGTGTGTAGTGTAGCCGTGCATACAGCACCAGGTGTGTAGTGTAGCCGTGCACACAGCACCAGGTGTGTAGTGTAGCCGTGCATACAGCACCAGGTGTGTAGTGTAGCCGTGCATACAGCACCAGGTGTGTAGTGTAGCCGTGCATACAGCACCAGGTGTGTAGTGTAGCCGTGCATACAGCACCAGGTGTGTAGTGTAGCCGTGCATACAGCACCAGGTGTGTAGGGCAGGCAATAAGTGACATGGGGGTGGCAGTGAGGGCGTGGTGGAGGCTACACTGTCACCTCCTGCTTGACATCACTGCTTGCCACCAATTTGCGCCTCGCCCCACCTGGCCTTAGCACCAGCTCCTGGGAACCACCTGTTAACACCACCTGGCGGCGGCACCTGCTCCTGGGAACCACCTGTTACCTCTAGGTGGCGGCACATGTCTCTCACTGACGGACATTGTAACCTAGAGCGTTGGTATCCCCTGCATTAGCTTAATATATTAGCCCCTTAGGAAGGTTGGTATCCCCTAAAGTATATCTTAGGAGCGTTGGTACCCCTATAGTTTCTTAGGAGCACTGGTATCCACTAAGGTAATCTCTTAAAAGCGTTGGTATTTCCTTGCTATTCCCTTGAAAGCATTGGTATCCCCCACGCTATTACAAATATTAGTATTTTTACTACAACTGCTACTACTACCACTATTAATACTACTGCTATTCCTAATTGTATCTACTACTACAAATTCTATACTTTACTACAATTACTACTACTACTATATTATACTACTACTATAATACTAAAACTTTACTATCTAAATACTATACTACTACTAAATACTATACTACTTCTAAATACTATACTACTACTAAATACTATACTACTAATATACTATATACTACTACTTAATGCTATACTACTAATATACTACTACTTAATACTATATTACTAATATACTACCACCACTATGTATGGGTCATATATCGCCTGAGGAAGTGGAATGCTGTCAGGTTTAAGGTAAATAGAGGAATAGGTTCAGTTCCTTTGATAAAGAATGTTAAAACAGTGTGAAGGTAGGTGGACACACTCTTGAAGGTGAGGTCTTGAAGTGTGGTGTTGCGTCTTGAAGGTCAGGTCTTGAAGTGTGGTGTTGCGTCTTGAAGGTCAGGTCTTGAAGTGTGGTGTTGCGTCTTGAGTCAGGTCTGAGTGTGTTGCGTCTGAAGGTGAGTCTTGAAGTGTGGTGTTGCGTCTTGAAGGTCAGGTCTTGAAGTGTGGTGTTGCGTCTTGAAGGTCAGGTCTTGAAGTGTGGTGTTGCGTCTTGAAGGTGAGGTCTTGAAGTGTGGTGTTGCGTCTTGAAGGTCAGGTCTTGAAGTGTGGTGTTGCGTCTTGAAGGTCAGGTCTTGAAGTGTGGTGTTGCGTCTTGAAGGTCAGGTCTTGAAGAGTGGCGTTGCGTCTTAATGATGCTACTCCTGCTAATACCAGCTAACACCGTTCATAAAGGGTAATGTTTCAGAATAGTAATGGTGCAGAGGCTGGGTTCCGCACTCCCGCTACACCACTTTTCACTCTTCATGGCTACCCTGGTTTCAGAGAGTTCTTGTATCATACATGATTCTCCTGTACCGTGAATGTTTTCCCTAGAGATCTGTCGCTTTTACAAGGATGTGGTGATCACCCTCGGCTGAAGTGGCAGAGGGGGCAGCGTGCCCTTACACACGACTCTGTGGTAATCATTCTTGTTTGATGTTAGGTACAAACTGGAGACCCTACCATCACATCTTGATGTGACATTGTGATGTTTTTTCTTTTTGTATTAATGTTGGTAGAATTACCGACATGATGTTGGGTAAAAGGACACAAGTGCAACTAATGTGACATTTTATTGTGGCAACGTTTCGCTCTCCATGAGCTTTATCAAGCCTGATAAAGCTCATGGAGAACGAAACGTTGCCACAATAAAATGTCATATTAGTTGCACTTGTGTCCTTTTACCCAACTTTTTTCTTTTTACCGATCGCTAGGACAGTGGAAAACCTCTGTTAGATGACCAACTTTAAGATGCAACCAAATTAGGGAGTGTCTTGAGACTGCGATAACACAAGCAAAAACAACAATAACTGATTATAAATTAGACACATATGCAACATTTGGGTATCTTTATTGAGAAACGTTTCGCCACACAGTGGCTTCATCAGTCAATACAAGTAGAAGGTGTAAGGAGAGTAGGAGTTTTGAGGTTATCAGTCCTCGGCCTGGAGTCGATGTGTTCAGTCCATCAATCTTGTAGAAAGTCAGCATATGTCCGTAGAGGTGCTATATACTGTAGTCAGGTGAGTGAAGCAGCAGGGCGGGTCATAGTGGTACATCCACTAGTCGAAGTAGTCTTTGTCCAAGGTTGGACAAGTGTTAAAGAATTCGTTTGTATTAAGATCCCAAGATGTTGATGTGTCAGACAGGTTCTCTGAACCATTCATCTACACCCTGTCTGACACAGCAACATCTTGGGATCTTAATACAAACGAATTCTTTAACACTTGTCCAACCTTTGGACAAAGACCTACTTCGACTAGTGGATGGTACCACAATGACCCCGCCTCCTGCTGCTTCACCTCACCTGACTACAGTATATAAGCCACCTCTACGGACATATGCTGACTTTCTACAAGATTGATGGACTGAACACATCGACTCAGGCCGAGGACTGATAACCTCAAAACTCCTACTCTCCTTACACCTTTCTACTTGTATTGACTGATGAAGCCACTGTGTGGCGAAACGTTTCCTCAATAAAGATACCCAAATGTTGCATATGTGTCTAATTTATAACTTGTCGGTTCTCTGAACCATTCATCTACAAACAATAACTGAGATTACTTGCATAGAATGACCGTTCTGTGGACATTCTCTCTCTCTTCTCTATCTCTCTCTATATTTCTATATCTCTCTCTATCTCTCTCTATCTCTCTCTCTCTCTCTCTATCTCTCTACTCTCTCTATCTCTCTCTCTATCTCTCTCTATCTCTCTCTCTATCTCTCTCTTCTCTCTCTCTCTCTCTCTCTCTCTCTCTTCTCTTCTCTCCTACTCTCTATCTCTCTATCTCTCTCTCTCTCTCTCTTCTCTTCTCTCTCTCTTTCTCTCTACTCTCTCTCTTCTCTCCTCTCTCTCTCTCTCTCTCTATCTCTCTCTCATCTCTCTCTCTCTCTCTATTCTCTCTATCTCTCTCTATCTCTCTCTCTACTCTCTCTCTTCTCTCTCTCTCTCTTCTCTCTTCTCTCTCTTCTCTCTCTATCTCTCTCTCTCTCTCTCTCTCTCTCTCTCTCTCTCTCTCTCTTCTCTCTCTCATCCTCTCTTCTCTCTCTCTCTCTCTTCTCTCTCTTTCTCTCTCTCTCTCTCTATCTCTCTCTCTCTCTCTCTCTCTCTCTCTCTCTCTCTCTCTTCCTCTCTCTTTTTCTCTTCTCTCTCTCTCTCTCTCTCTCTCTCTTCTCTCTCTCTCTCTCTCTATCTCTCTCTCTTCTCTCTCTCTATCTCTCTCTCTCTCTCTCTCATCTCTCTCTCTTTTCTCTCTCTCTCTCTCTCTCTCTCTCTCTCTCTCCTCTCTCTCTCTCTCTCTCTCTCTCTCTCTCTCGTGTATTTCCCTGAGACAGATTGCTTGAGCCCAGAGTGCGAGGGTCACCTGCAGATGACTCCAGAAACCTTGCCCGAGGAAATCCTTGAAAACAAGTTATGCAGATTGTTATGTACATTAGTTAAATTAATGTTTTATAGTATAAAAATTTATTATATAATAAAAAATTGGTATATTTAAACTTTTCATGTGAATATTTAATTGTTTTTTGGCTGGTAGAGGTGGAGATGGTCTGGGTACAGTAACAGTTATCAACATTGACATTGCTGAATAATGAATGTGATTGAAAATTGAGCTGTGGAAAAAACGTCACCAAGCTTCATTATAACGAGTTTGATGAATAAGACGCACGTGTAACAGTTTGGTACTTTTGTTAAAACGTTTCAACAGTAGGCCTCTTCAGTCAAATACAGAGGCAGCAGGCGTAATAGCGAAGTAAAGATGATGTAATGAGTCCATCAGCTTTGGAGAAATAGTATTTCAGGTGGTCAGTCCCTCAGCCTGGAGAAGACTTTACCTCCATGATATATTTTATACCATTTTCAACATAACGGGTTTGTCTTTGTTGTAGACGTGCTTACTGTAACACTAGACGAGCATGACATCTTGCCTAAAGACTTCCTCAAGATGATTCTGACATCATGGTTCCCGTGTCTCGCTCCTTGACTAGTGAGGCTGGTGCTTGTTGCACACACATACACTGACCTCAGCATCAAACATGATAAAAATAGACAAATACAGTATAATGCGATCCTTTATTGATGTTTCGCCCACAAAGTGGGTTTTATTAATTCACAAAGTGATCTGCCTGGGCGAAGAGTACATGAGTATATATATTGTGGAGAATGTTGGGGAGGTTGGATTTGATTCGGCAGGTTCATCTCATATACAACCTACCCAACATCTGTCTGTGACTTGATAAAGCCCACTGAGTGGGCGAAACGTCGTCATTAAAGGATAGCATTATACTGCATTTGTATGTTGGTAGACATGTACACAGGGAGGTACATGTTGGTAGACATGTACACAGGGAGGAACATGGTAGACATGTACACAGGGAGGTACATCCAGTATGTCATGTACGTTTAAAACTACACTATGATAACTGATTTGGACTGATAGTATTGCTGTTCCTTTCTTCATCTCAACAGTGTGTAAGATAGTGAGTAAATTTTACAAATTCTAGTATTACTTACCGTATACACTACCATTATTTTCGCGTTTCTTAAAAGTTCTTACTCCTATTAATTTTAACATTTTTCTTTCTAATGTAGGTTTGATCTGACCCAATAATAAATAATATTGTTTCACATTCCAAATTTCTACTATTTCTTCGAGTAACAAGGAATTTTATAATATAATTGGTTAGTGTCCTTGGGGAGCTTGATGCAGGATGTGCTATAGTCACACTGATTCTCTGCCCTCAAGTGTATCTCCATGGGGGATATTTTATTTTTTTATTCATGGTAAGCGCTAAACCCATGTGGGTCATTCAGCGCAAGACATGGTGGAGGCTTGATCCTCCGTCTGCTGAGCGCCAAATAGACGCGCTTCCTATTTCGACATTTAGGCATGAAATTAAAATGACAGCGAATATTACAGAAACAAAAATAGAAGTTCCGAGTGGAGACTAAATCACTTCCTGCAACAAGTGCCAGATGAAAAAGGTTGCCTGCTGGTTGCAATTTTGGTTGACCTGGGAATTTGACATGTCAGATTGTACTTCACAAAGCTACCATGGTATGAGAACTTGAAGAACAAACACCAGGGGTCAGGTAAGACACTTGAGTGTTGAAACAATGTCTGGTAGTCTCGTTCTTTATTGTATTATAATATATTGCTGATAACTGTAGGCTCGGGATAATTTATATACTGATGTAATACATGAGTGAGAATATACTGTTTTCTTGTGTACCGTTAAGAGCTAGAAGTCCCCCAGGGAAGAGTACATAGCATGGTAGCTTAAGACGTGCGTGTGCACTTGATCCCTGGCATTACTGCACGTGTGAACTGACGTGAAGAACACTTGTAGCTCAGCGTTGTAAGTTGTACCTCATCGTTATGACTTGTACCTCAGCGCTGTGACTTGTACCTCAGCGTTGTGACTTGTACCTCAGCGCTGTGACTTGTACCTCAGCGCTGTGACTAGTAGCACATTCAGCTCGCATCTGAAAGGACATGGGTTTAATCCCAAGTCGAGGCGAGACGTATTAGCAAAGCACCTGCTTCCGTGTTTACCTAACTACGTGTATATCTAGGATTTAGTAGACTGTTTTTGGGTGGCATCCAAGGAAAGAGGATCTAAGACCACAACGGAAGTAAGCGCCGCTGCTTAGCTTTCTTGCATTATTTTGGGTTAAAACTTCTTCCAGGTTAATAATCCCAACAGTCGTCGTCATCGTCGTGCGTTGAAGTAGCAGTAAATGGTGTGCTCTCGTGTGTCATGCAATAATCGACCCTAGTGTCGGCAAGTCTAACTGAATTGTTGTTGCTGACAAGTATTGTCCCGTCTACTGTTAGTAATAGTGTGTGGCGAGGGCGTTACACTCGGTGAAATATTGCACAATAAGCAGCAACACATCCTCCACAACCTAAGTCACTTTCTTGCACACTATTTTTATTTATGTCAGCTTAGGTTAGTGTTGTTACGTTTAATTCTCGTATTTTCAAAAAAATAACCAATTATATACCACAGCAAAAATACAATTATGCATAGAGGCGACTGGAAACTTTTGAAGGAGGATCAGAACATGAAGACCCACCACACACCTGCCATCATCCCCTCCTAACACCTGGCACTCTAGTGAAACTACGAAAATGGAGCCTGGTGACGGAACTGTGAACACTTCAAATTTGACTGTTTACACCAACTATGTTCAGTGGCTGACAGTGTTCTGCTCGCTCTGCACACAAGTTTCTATCACATTTTATCGTATACATATTTGTAGTATTTACGTTGTGACCTAACCCATATGTGTCGCAAACCCTACATGAAAGGTGACATAGTTTTTAAGAGGATGGGTTGCTACCATATACAGTGACTGCTTCACTCTGTTAGTCACACATCAACTGTCTTAGCCACAGTGAAATATTGGCAGTTTAGGAGGATAGCTTGCCTAGGAGGATAGCTTGCCGCTTCATAGCTGTTTTGACATACACGCTTTCTCCGGAAATTTATAGAAGAATTTTTTCCATGACTGAATAAATGATTGATGATGATTATTATTATTATTGTTGCTGCTGCTGCTGCTGTTGCTGCTCCTTTTGCTTCTGCTGCTTCTTTTGCTTCTGCTGCTTATGCATCTTTTGCTTCTGCTTCTTCTTTTGCTTATGCATCTTTTGCTTCTGCATTTTCTTCTGCTTCTGTTTCTGCTGCTGCTGCCGCTGCTTACTTCTGCTGCTGCTTATTTTTCTTCTACTGCTGCTGCTTCATATTTTTCTGCTGCTGCTGCTGCTGCTACTTCTGCTCCTGCTGCTTCTGCTACTGCTGCTGCTTCTTTTTGTTCTGCTGTTGCTTCTTTTTCTTCTACTGCTGCTGCTGCTTCTGGTAGTGGTGGTGGTGGTGCTGCTGCTTCTGCTGGTGGTGCTGTTGCTGCTTCTTCTGCTGCTGGTGGTGCTGCTGCTGCTTCTGGTGGTGGTGGTGCTGCTGCTGCTTCTGCTGGTGGTGGTGCTGCTTCTGCTGGTGGTGGTGGTGGTGCTGCTTCTGCTGGTGGTGGTGGTGCTGCTGCTTCTGCTGGTGGTGGTGCTGCTGGTGGTGGTGGTGCTGTTGTTTCGTATATTGTACAAAATCGAGTGTTGAAAATGTTTAGTCGATGTTTGAGTAAAGTTACAGACCTTGTAGCACAAGAGTAAAGCAAAATTAATAATAATTATAATTAACAAAGTTGAGTAGTTTCGTATCGTAGTTGATAAAAGAATAAATATTGTGTAGTCTCCTAGGTGAGTGTAATATGGTAGTTTCTTGATGGAACATCCAGGCTGCAGATGGATTGGAGATATTGAGAGGCCGAGATATTGCGATGGGCGAGGGCTCATCGAATGGAAGGATGATGGGATCGGGGATGATAGGATGATGGTCTTCGATGCGAGGGATGGAATAGGGATGATGGTCTTCGATGCGAGGGATGGAATAGGAATGATGGTCTTCGATGCGAGGGATGGAATAGGAATGATGGTCTTCGATGCGAGGGATGGAATAGGGATGATGGTCTTCGATGCGAGGGATGGGATAGGAATGATGGGGGTCTTCGATGCGAGGGATGGGATAGGAATGATGGTCTTCGATGCGAGGGATGGGATAGGAATGATGGTCTTCGATGCGAGGGATGGAATAGGAATGATGGGGGTCTTCGATGCGAGGGATGGGATAGGAATGATGGGGATCTTCGATGCGAGGGATGGAATAGGGATGATGGTCTTCGATGCGAGTGATGGAATAGGATGATGGGGGTCTTCGATGCGAGGGATGGAATAGGGATGATGGGGATCTTCGATGCGAGGGATGGAATAGGGATGATGGGGATCTTCGATGAGTGATGGAATATGAATGATGGGGGTCTTCGATGCGAGGGATGGAATGGGAATGATGGGGGTCTTCGATGCGAGGGATGGGATAGGAATGATGGGGGTCTTCGATGCGAGGGATGGGATAGGAATGATGGGGGTCTTCGATGCGAGGGATGGGATAAGTGTTGAAGGTAGACACACATTAATATGCCACCCGCAACACACTGATCCACCTCCTAGTTAGCCAGGATCATTACGTAATGCTAATTGATCTTCATTTTAATAATGGCTGTCAGAGCTCTCTGCTCAGCATAGTAAACAATAACGATAGTTTATATCACAACTAAATTACAAATTAATGATGAAACTAGATCAGAGGCCACCAACCTTTTATTATTCAAGTGAACCATATTAATGTCACTTTTGTATAGGAGGCAAACTTCAGAAACATGAAATAAAATTCAAACATAGGTATTAACTCCAGAAATTTCAACCAAAATGAAAACCAGTCAGCGGGAAGCTGACTCTGCCTCCTGCTGCTGCTTCTCGCCTGTCTCCAGTACATAAGCCACTTCTCCACGAGGGCTGACCGAAACATCTAATTTTATCTCAGTTTTGTGGGTTATATGTAAATTGTTCCACCACGGTGTTGACATTTTATTATAATTGATCTGTGCCAAATCACAGTTCCGTGGGATCGTAAACTTTTCAGGTTTTATCATTGAACACCTCCCCCCTACCCAGCATCTTCACTTCCGGCTTCTCCTCTTCCTCTTTTCTACTGGGTAATTCCAAAGTATTAGTAATTCTGATAGACGGAAACTTTTGAAAGTGTCGTAGTTGATGAACCCGTGGTGCAGCACTTGACGATATCCTCACCACCTTACTGAAGTCTTCCAACTCAGGCTGACACCTATCATTATCTGCAGCCTAGCCTTTGATTAAATAAAATAGGGAAGCGGCTGTTTTTTCTTTCCAATGTGGTAGTCGTATTGAGTACAGTAGTTGCACACTGCGAGTGTACTCGAATTCGTTTATTAAAATCTATCAGGAGGTAACTTTCCCCGTGTAATTATTTCCGGGAACAATGACCACTGTCGCTACGCCACTGAGAGAAACTCTTAATGGCTACAGTTTTGTCCAAAAGTGCACTCGTCGGACACAAGTCAAATGCAAGTTGTTTCCATCACTTCATGAACTCAGTCACATCAATAACATTTTATACAGTTCAGTTGTAGACTGAACTGGTATATCTGCTTCAGTTCATTTAGAAGTGCCCTGGCTGAGGTGCACTCCACCCTCCCTCACTTCCTCAGGAAGTCGCCCACAATAAAGTTAATTCCCTAACCTGTCATCCAAATAGGACGGGCGTTTTCGCACGCATTACAACTCGTTGATTTCTGCCCGATCTTAACTACAACTATTAAAGGCGTATGTTAGATTAATGCAAATTAAATAAATAGGTTAATGAGAAATAACCTAACATCGACAATGATGGAATAAAAAATAATGAAATAAGATGAAAAGACGGTTTATGCATGGTAGCACGCAGCTGAAGTTGCAAGTTGAGCAGGGACACCAGGTCTAACTGGAAGGTATTCCTGGGATCAACGCCCCTCCCCGGCCCGGTCCATCACCAGGCATCCCGGTGGATCAGGGCCTGATCATCTAGACTGTTATTGCTAGCCGCACGTAGTCCATCGTATAAACCACAGCCCGGCTGATCCGGCACTGAATTTAGGTATCGGTCCAGTTCCCTCTTAAAGGCAACCAGCGGTCTGTTGCTAATTTTCCTTATGGCTGGTGGGAGGCTGTTGAATAATATTGGGCCCCAAACACTTGTGTTTTCTCTTAGTGTATTAATGGCGCCCCTACTTTTCATTAGGGGTGTGTTGCATCGCCTGTATATGCACTTGCCCAGAGAACCGACAGGATGATGAATTAGATACTTGTGATACACTTGGTATCTTGATTGTGAAAACGTTTCGCCCACCAGTGGCTTCCCCAGTCCAGTACATTCTTGTCAAAAACAGCAACATCTTTGGGTTTTAATACAGGGAATTCTACACTTGCCTAGCCTATAAGCATGACCTACTTCCACCTGTGGATTTATCCAAGGTGACACCGCCTACGACTGCTTCATCTCACCTGTCTGCAATATATAAGCTGCTGCTCCGCGCATAAACTGCACTTTTCTCAAGATTGGTGGACTGAAGTCATCAACTTCAGGCTGAGGGACTGATTACCTCAAACTCCTTCTGATCTTCATTGTTTTTTCTGTACTGGAATGAGGAAGCCACTGGTTGGCGAAACATTTCCACAATAAAGATAATCTGAAGAAGATGTCCTCTCTTGAGCTACTCTACCAGCAGCTGAAGGAAGAACTGAGGGTAGCTAAGCTTGAGATACAGCGACTGACTGAGGAAAACAAGAGGATTCGTAGTAATCCTCCTGTTGAGAATCCTCAAGCCAGGAAAGGAACCTGGACAGTGGCTAAAACGCATGGGACAAAGTTAAGGCTCAAGAGGACGGGTGGAGAGGTAGAAACAACGAAGACCCAGGAGAATGTTGTGGAAACATCGAACCCATTCTCCGTGCTACCCGATGAATGTGAGTCGACTTCTGGGAGCGTCACGACGAAAGACACAAAGGAAGGTAAAAACATTGTTGTTGTTGGGGACAGTCAGGTTAGGTACATGGATAGGGCTTTCTGTTTGATTGATAGGAGTAGGAGACAGAGGGTTTGCTTTCCTGGGGCTGGGATGGAGGATATTGTTAGCCGTCTGGACGACATCATGAGAGGTAATGGGAGCAATCCTATTATCTGTCTCAGTGCTGGAGGCAACGATGTTGGCAGACGTAGGAGTGAGGACCTGACTAGCAGGTTTAGGTCAGCAATAGACATAATTAGGAAGAAGGGTGGGAACCCTGTCATATGTGGTATTTTGCCAAGGAGAGGAGTTGGAAATGAATGGCTGTCCAGGGCAATTGGTGTCAATTGCTGGCTGGACAAATACTGTAAGGAAAATTCAGTAACATTCATTGACAACTGGGACCTCTTCTATGGCAGAAATGACATGTATGCCAGGGATGGGGTTCACTTATCCAGGTCTGGGGTGGGGGCACTGGCAACTGCAGTGGAGGGAGCTGTTAGGGCTTTAAACTAGAAATAGTTAGTGGTATGGGTTTTGGGGGAAAACAGAGAAGTCCCAGTGTAGTAATATTATAAGTTGTAGGAGAACTAGTAATAGGCAGAATAAGGTGGATAGTGGAAAGCTAGTGACACTAGATGACAAGGACAGTAATAGGTATAGTGGAAAACAGAGATGAGCAGGAAGGGTAAAGAGAAAGGAGGGTCTCTAAATATATATTACACCAATAGTCGTAGTGCTAGGAATAAGATGGACGAGTTGAGATTAGTTGCAAGTACGGGTAATATTGATGTTTTTGCAATAACTGAGACATGGTTTAATATGAAAAATCGGGACTTGCCTGCCGAATGTCACATTCAGGGTTTTAAATTGTTCCAAGTAGACAGAAGTATCGGGAAAGGGGGTGGGGTGGCACTCTATGTCCGTGATCATTTAAATTGATTGCATAAAAACGGGTATAAAGTCTGAATTAACACATACAGAGTCTGTCTGGATAGAATTTTCAGAGGGGTGTGAAAAATTGATTTTAGGCGTGATTTACCGTCCTCCAAACTTAGATAGGGAACAAGGGAGACTACGTTGGGAGGAAATTATTAAGGCCACAAGACACGATAACGTAGTAATTCTAGGGGACTTTAACTTTAGTCAGATTGATTGGAATTTCATGACAGGGAATTTAGAATCTAACGACTTTTTAGAAGTAGTTCAGGATTGCTTTTTGAAGCAGTTTGTAACAGAACCTACAAGGGGAAATAACCTACTTGACTTGGTTCTGGCAAGCAAGGAAACCCTTGTTAATAATTTAGAAATTACAGAGGAACTCGGCTCAAGTATGATGTATGATAGTAGGGATAATTCAGTAATGGTCCCAGATTTTCGCTTAGCAGATTATAATGGACTTAGAGAACACTTATCAACTGTGGACTGGGGTGAAGAAGAGAGGTATCAATATGACAGTTTTCTTAACACTATACAGGCTGCCCAAAGAACATTTATCCCGTATAAAGAAATTAGATCAAGTAGAAATGACCCAAAATGGATGAATAATAGGCTCAAATATCTTTTAGGGCAGAAGAAAGGAATTTATAGGCGCATAAAAAGAGGTGATGGTCATCTTATAAATCAGTATACTGACATTAAGAGGGACGTTAAAAGGGAATAAGAAAAGCTAAACGGGACTATGAAATTAAAGTTGCTAGGGATTCAAAAACTAACCCAAAAGTTTTTTCCAGGTTTATAGAACAAAAGTTAGGGATAAGATAGGTCCCCTTAAAAATAACTTTGGGCATCTTACTGACAAGGAGAATGATATGTGCTCTATTTTTAATAATTATTTTCTCTCGGTTTTCACACAGGAAGACATTAATAATATCCCAGTAATTAATTTTACAGAGGCCCAGAAGAAGATAAATTATGTAATATCACAGTCACTAGCGAAATGATTATGAAACAGCTGGACCGACTGAAACAAAATAAATCGCCGGGTCCTGATGAGCTTTTGCAAGGGTTCTTAAGGAATGCAAAATGGAACTCTGTGAACCAATATCTAACATTTTTAATTTATCTCTTCAAACAGGTGTAGTGTCTGATATGTGGAAGATGGCTAATGTAATTCCTATTTTTAAAGCAGGGGACAAGTCACTACCGTCAAACTACCGCCCAATAAGCCTGACCTCAATTGTAGGCAAATTACTTGAGTCAATTATAGCTGATATTATTAGAAGCCATCTAGATAACTATAATTTGATTAATGATACCCAGCATGGATTCACGAGGGGCCGTTCCTGCCTATCTAATTTATTAACCTTCTTCAGTAAAGCTTTTGAGGCTGTTGATCACGATAAAGAATTCGATATTGTTTATTTAGACTTTAGTAAGGCTTTTGATAGAGTACCGCACCAGAGACTGTTAAAGAAAGTGGCAGCTCATGGCATTGGGGGAAAAGTGCTGTCATGGATCGAGTCATGGCTCACCAATAGGAAGCAGAGAGTGTGCATAAATGGGGTTAAATCCGAATGGGGACTTGTAACAAGTGGTGTTCCACAGGGATCAGTCTTAGGCCCATTGTTATTTATAATATATATCAATGACCTTGATGAGGGAATTACTAGTGATATGAGCAAATTCGCCGACGACACGAAGATAGGTAGGATAATTGATTCAAACATAGATGTCATAGAACTTCAGGAAGATTTAGACAAACTTAATTCGTGGTCAGAAAAGTGGCAGATGCAGTTCAATGTAGATAAATGCAAGGTTCTGAAGCTCGGAGTGTCCATAACCCAAGCACTTATAAGTTAAATAACGTACAACTTAGCCATACAGATTGCGAGAAGGACTTGGGGGTGATGGTAAGCAGCAACCTTAAACCAAGACAGCAATGCCTAAGCGTACGTAATAAGGCAAATAGATTACTGGGATTTATATCAAGAAGTGTTAGCAACAGAAGTCCAGAGGTTATATTACAGCTTTATACATCATTAGTAAGGCCTCACCTAGATTACGCAGCTCAGTTCTGGTCTCCATATTACAGAATGGACATAAATTCGTTAGAAAACATTCAGCGTAGAATGACTAAATTAATACATAGCATTAGAAATCTTCCTTACGAAGAAAGATTGAAGACCCTAAAATTACATTCACTTGTAAGACGTAGAATGAGGGAGACATGATCGAGGTATACAAGTGGAAAATGGGTATTAACAAAGGGGATATAAATAAGGTCTTGAGGATATCTCTCCAAGAGAGAACCCGCAATAATGGATTCAAGTTAGATAAGTTTAGATTTAGAAAGGATATAGGAAAGTATTGGTTTGGAAATAGGGTAGTTGATGAGTGGAACAGTCTGCCTAGTAGGGTTATTGAAGCTAGGACCTTGGGTAGTTTCAAATTTAGGTTGGATAAATTCATGAGTGAGAGGGGTTGGATTTGAGTGGGACTCGCGCATGAGTGGGTAGAATTGTCAAAGCTTATTTCTTGGGTAGCATTGAAAATTGGGTTGAGCAAATATTCTGTTAGTGGGACGGATTGTGAAGGACCTGCCTAGTATGGGCCAACAGGCCTGCTGCAGTGTTCCTCCTTTCTTATGTTCTTATGTTCTTAGTATTGCATAATACATCACACTTGCTCATACGTCTGGCACAGCCTGGAATTCATTGCACATACATCGTTCTGGAAGACAATACCCTCGTTGTAATAATGGTTGAATCAACGGCATGATAAAGCTCCTGGAGAGCTTGACGTTGCCACCCAAAAATGTCGCACTAGTTGCAAGTGTGTCCTTTTTACCTAAGAATCCCCTCATTGAGATTCATTTTTAGACTTAAGATGCGCTGGTCATGCTCCAGTATTAGTTATAAAACTGCTGGTAACTGACGCATTTACTAATTTGCTGGGAATATTGTCTCGCTCTCTCCGCTCCACCTTTAGTACCTGTGGTTTTCAACGGAAACGTAACCTTCCGGTGCACCCACAAAGGTTCATTGGATTTACGTGCACACCTGTACACGGTCCCGGGGTATACCTGTGTATGGTTACATTGTGGGGAACACCTGCAGTGTACCTATGTTGTTGTATATGATAGTTATTTGTGCGGAACACCTGCAGTGTTCCACTATGCCCACTTGTGAGGAACACCTGCAGTGTTCCACTATGCCCACTTGTGGGGAACACCCATAGTGTTCCACTGTGTTGTTCTGTATGATAGTTACTTGTGGAGAACACCCACAGCGTTCCACTGTGTTGTTCTATATGATAGTTACTTGTGGAGAACACCCACAGCGTTCCACTATGTTGTTGTATATGATAGTTACTTGTGGAGAACACCCGCAGCGTTCCACTGTTTTGTTCTATATGATAGTTACTTGTGGAGAACACCCATAGTGTTCCGCTATGTTAGTTGTGGGGAAACACCCGCAGCGTGTGGTTCCCCTGTTCTGTACGACAGTCACTGTGGGAACAAAAGCTATCTAGTTTCCATGTCATATTTAATATCAACACGCAGTACGGGTTGCTTAAATGAGATGGGCAGGGATGAATGTTGGGGGAGGGAGTTGATCTACCTGTCTACCCACGTTCTTGTGTGGAATGTTGGACGCGGTGTGCAGGAGAGACGATCACTCTCGGCCTCTCGCCTAACACGCTAAATATTTTAGTATAAAGCTATTTATTTGATATGACACTTAATGACAGTTCAGCGAGAGATTTGTTGGGTGGACGTGGGGAAGGTTATTTTATTTTTTATTTTAGGTAAACTGAATATATAATGGCTGTATGATATATGACAGTTAAGAGGCGTGAGAGTTTCCCTGTCTCCTAATATCATATTTATTTTCTAAATATGATATTATAACTAAGACCTTTGCAACACAGTTGTCCTCAAAGATTTGTTAAATTATACCATGAATTAAGGAAAGATCCTGGACTTCACCTTACGAAAGCAGACAAAGCAAATGAGATAGTAATTATGAACGAGGTAGATTATAGGAGGAAAATAACACAGAAGACAGGGGAACTGAGGTGCCCCTTAAACAGTGAGACCAAAAGCTTGCTTTGTTTCCCCTGTCGTATTCCATCACACAGGATGGGTCCCATCACACAGGATGGGTCAGCCTGAGCTGGGAGACTTTGGTAGGACAGTGAAGATATCGTCAAGTATTCCATTAACGGTTCACAACTAATGTAGATATCGTTCCAGCAGAGCTAGAATTACTAGCACTTGGGAATAACTATATTTCAGGATGGCCTTTACCATGCACAGGAAAATAAAATTTTTGTGTTGTTGTTGTTGTGGGAGTGTTAGGGACGGGTCGAGGTGAGTGGAATTAATAATGGCTGTGCTTCCTGAACTTAGTGACTTTATTATTAACAAATGAAATATATTTTCATTGTTACTGGGGAAGGAGGATTGTGGTAGTGATTGTTTACGGAAACTAGACAGTTTCCTTCACCAGGTGCCGGATCTGCCAGGCTGTCACCAGTATGTGGGCCAGCGGGTCGCCACTTGGCCCAAAGCCGGGCTGCGGGAGTAAGAAAACTCAAGAAACCCATCGAAGGCATATATCAGAAGAATGTTTGGTGGTGGGGAAGAGGAGGATAGTTGTGGTATGAGGTTAAGATTCTGTTGGTTATTGTCGTTATAGGTTAGTGGTCATTGTGCGGGAGGTATTGTGGTGGTGATTGTGGTTGTGGGTTTGGTGGTGATGCTGAAGAAGAGATGGAGGGAGTTTTGGTGGTTATAGAGGGAGTGGTGGGTAGTTATGAGAGTGGTATTGCTGCAGGTAATTGTGTGAGGATAATAAAACAGGATAACAATGAAGTGTTGCCAGAATCTGAGTTGATAATGATGTGGACTGTAATGTATGGAGTTGTTGGGGAAGGTTAACGTCCGCACCTTAGCTTCAGTGGTGCCTTTGACGCAGTGAGGGAGGGGAAGGGTTCTGTGCCACCCCTCCACACACACACTACCATATTATTATTATTATTATTAATTAAAACTGCTTCCTTACACTCCTCCATCACAAGTCCTCGCAGTACACGTTAGCTCAGCCTTATGCAAAGGTTGGTGACTAGACTGGTATCTTACTGGAAGAGTGTAGACTGCAGTGAAAGACTTACTGGAAGAGTGTAGACTGCAGTGAAAGACTTACTGGAAGAATGTAGACTGCAATGAAAGACTTACTGGAAGAGTGTAGACTGCAGTGAAAGACTTACTGGAAGAGTGTAGACTGCAGTGAAAGACTTACTGGAAGAGTGTAGACTGCAATGAAAGACTTACTGGAAGAGTGTAGACTGCAGTGAAAGACTTACTGGAAGAGTGTAGACTGCAGTGAAAGACTTACTGGAAGAATGTAGAATGCAATGAAAGACTTACTGGAAGAGTGTAAACTGCAATGAAAGACTTACTGGAAGAGTGTAGACTGCAATGAAAGACTTACTGGAAGAGTGTAGACTGCAATGAAAGACTTACTGGAAGAGTGTAGACTGCAATGAAAGACTTACTGGAAGAGTGTAGACTGCAATGAAAGACTTACTGGAAGAGTGTAGACTGCAGTGAAAGACTTACTGGAAGAATGTAGACTGCAATGAAAGACTTACTGGAAGAGTGTAGACTGCAATGAAAGACTTACTGGAAGAGTGTAGACTGCAGTGAAAGACTTACTGGAAGAGTGTAGACTGCAATGAAAGACTTACTGGAAGAGTGTAGACTGCAATGAAAGACTTACTGTAAGAGTGTAGACTGCAGTGAAAGGCTTACTGGAAGAATGTAGACTGCTGTGAAAGACTTACTGGAAGAATGTAGACTGCATTGAAAGACTTACTGGAAGAATGTAGACTGCAATGAAAGACTTACTGGAAGAATGTAGACTGCAATGAAAGACTTACTGGAAGAATGTAGACTGCAATGAAAGACTTACTGGAAGAATGTAGACTGCAATGAAAGACTTACTGGAAGAGTGTAGACTGCAATGAAAGACTTACTGGAAGAATGTAGACTGCAATGAAAGACTTACTGGAAGAGTGTAGACTGCAATGAAAGACTTACTGGAAGAATGTAGACTGCATTGAAAGACTTACTGGAAGAATGTAGACTGCATTGAAAGACTTACTGGAAGAATGTAGACTGCATTGAAAGACTTACTGGAAGAATGTAGACTGCAATGAAAGACTTACTGGAAGAATGTAGACTGCAATGAAAGACTTACTGGAAGAATGTAGACTGCAATGAAAGACTTACTGGAAGAATGTAGACTGCAATGAAAGACTTACTGGAAGAATGTAGACTGCAATGAAAGACTTACTGGAAGAGTGTAGACTGCAATGAAAGACTTACCGGAATGCTATCTAACAATCCTAGAAGAGAAGTGGACAAGAGGGGATTAGATGGTGGATGAGGAAAGGTTTGAGATACAAGAAGAGTGCCAGAGAACATAGTTGGCAACTAAGAAAGACTTAGTTGTTTATCTTAGTTTTGAGATGAGTGTGTCAAGGGACTTAAATAAGGAGCACTGAAGCAGTCCTTCTGGCCCATGCTAGGCAGGTCCAACTCTCACCCATTCGCGTACTTGGCTAACCTATTTTTAAAGGTGCACAAGATTAAGTGACGCTACTCGGGAGTTTGTTCCACTCATCCACAACTTCGTCACCTTTCTAAATCTAAATTTTTCCAACTTTAACCCATTGCTGCAAGTCCTGTCGTGATTAGATATTTTTAGCACGTTATTTACATCCCCCTTTATTCCTGTTTTCCATTTACATATCTCAATAATATCCCCCAAAATTCAACGCCTTTATAGAGAGTGCAGATTCAGGGCCCTCAGTCTGTAATGCGGTGACAGGAAATGTGCGGCACAATCTAAATGAGACCTAACCAGCGATATATGGAGTTGAATAACCTGAGGACTCCTGTTATTCATACTTCTTGATATGAACCCAAGAATTCTGTTCGTTTTATTGACAACACTTATGCACTGTTGTCTTGGTTTTAGATTACTGCGAACAGAACTCCTAAATCCTTTTCGTATTCAGAGTGATTAAGATCAACATTACTTAGTTCATATATGCCATGGTTTTCTTTTCCAATTGTTGAATATATCTGCCACTTCTCAGACCACCGCATCGATCTATTCAGATCTTCCTGTAGCACTTTAGTTTCCTCATCACAATTAATCCGATGGACTATTTTGGCGTCGTCGTAAACTTCTCTATATCGCTGTTTATTCCTTCATTTATGTCGTTTATGTAAATTGTGAACAACAAAAGATCAAACACTGACCCTGTGGAACACAGCTTGTGACGCGCCCCCACTCTTAATTTCTCCCCATCTATGCAAACACAGTTGCCAATCTGTCAACCACGCCTGTATCCAGCAAAAAATAATTCCCCGTGTTCCAGTGCTTTCCTCAACAATCTTCGATATGTAACTATCAAAAACTTTACTGAAGTCCATACACTGTCATATTCGTTACAATTATCTACCTAAAATACCTTAGTTAAAAAGTTAGTAAATTTGTAAGGCAGAACTCCCCTTTGTAAAATCGTGTTGAGATTTATTGCTTAATTCGTCTTTCTTTGTGGCTTCGAATAGCCTCTGTAATTATTGATTCCATCAATTTTCCCATGATGGAAGTAGGTTAACCGGTCTATACTTCGACACTAAGGACCTGTCTTCTGCTTTGTAATTAGCTATCTCATTTACTATTTTCCACTTATTCGGCACTATACCAATTTGTAGAGATATGTTGAAAAGACTAGATAATGGTTTGCTAAGTTCATCCTTAGCAAACCCCCTTGAGAAGAGTTCATCCGGGCCCTGGGATTTGTTTGGTTTTAATCTAAGAACCATGTCACCGGAGAGCAGTCACAGTTACGTGGTACATGTAAAGTTGTGAAGGTGATGGTGGTGGTGTGCTCTTACTGTGAGAGCCCAGGTGATGGTGGTGGTGTGCTCTTACTGTGAGAGCCCAGGTGATGGTGGTGGTGTGCTCTTACTGTGAGAGCCCAGGTGATGGTGGTGGTGTGCTCTTACTGTGAGAGCCCAGGTGATGGTGGTGGTGTGCTCTTACTGTGAGAGCCCAGGTGATGGTAGTGGTGTGCTCTTACTGTGAGAGCCCAGGTGATGGTGGTGGTGTGCTCTTACTGTGAGAGCCCAGGTGATGGTGGTGGTGTGCTCTACTGTGAGAGCCCTGGTGATGGTGGTGGTGTGCTCTACTGTGAGAGCCCAGGTGATGGTGGTGGTGTGCTCTTACTGTGAGAGCCCTGGTGATGGTGGTGGTGTGCTCTTACTGTGAGAGCCCTGGTGATGGTGGTGGTGTGCTCTTACTGTGAGAGCCCTGGTGATGGTGGTGGTGTGCTCTACTGTGAGAGCCCAGGTGATGGTGGTGGTGTGCTCTACTGTGAGAGCCCAGGTGATGGTGGTGGTGTGCTCTACTGTGAGAGCCCAGGTGATGGTGGTGGTGTGCTCTACTGTGAGAGCCCGGTGATGGTGGTGGTGTGCTCTACTGTGAGAGCCCAGGTGATGGTGGTGGTGTGCTCTTACTGTGAGAGCCCAGGTGATGGTGGTGGTGTGCTCTTACTGTGAGAGCCCAGGTGATGGTGGTGGTGTGCTCTTACTGTGAGAGCCCAGGTGATGGTGGTGGTGTGCTCTTACTGTGAGAGCCCTGGTGATGGTGTGCTCTTACTGTGAGAGCCCTGGTGATGGTGTGCTCTTACTGTGAGAGCCCTGGTGATGGTGTGCTCTTACTGTGAGAGCCCTGGTGATGGTGTGCTCTTACTGTGAGAGCCCAGAAGCAAGTCTGTGTGACCAGAATATTGTATCACCTGGCCACAGCTTTCCTTCACTCCGTCTCTCCTCCTTCCTCGTCTCCCCCTCCCCGTCTTTCCTTCATCCCTGTCTCCCCTCCCTCAACATCCACGCCTGCCCTCCCTCCCTCTTACCCACTGACCCCCTTTTCTGTGAGGAGGTTGCCAGCTGGAGTCTGGAGCAGGTAGTGTGGGCGACTGGTTGCAACCCAGGTAGTGTCTGACTCCTGCTGAACAACACTGCTCCTTAACCTACTTCTACCTACGCGCACACCCTCTCCCCCATATTTCTCTCATGTTAAGGAACAAAGTGTACATACAAGAAGGACTCTTAAGCAGTATTATCTGAAGATCCTGAGGCTCATGCACTGATATGAAACAACTCTATGAAACTCCATTTCATCACCTGTAATAGATATCAGTATGTCAGATCAACCAGGCTGTGATGGATATGTGGGCCAACAGGCTGCCAGCCGCAACTACCTAGTTGACTAAGCTTTCCACTTGAAGACCTGGTCCAGGGCCAGGTCGCGTGAGTAGGAAAACTCCCAAACAGGTCAGGGGTAAATTACAGGTAAATTACGTGAACAAATGTTAGCAAAAGCCGGTTTTTGGAAACAGTTTGATTGAATAAACAGTTTTAAAACAAAGTTGAACTGAACACAATGCCTGCATTAGACACTGTTAGGTCAGCTTGTGGTAGCTACCAGCACCATGACAGTTTCCTGGTCACCCGGGACGCTGTAACCAGAGGTAGCGCGAGAAGGTGTAGTGGTGTATGGTAGTTGGGCAGGTAGTGGTGGTTGGACAGGTGATGGTAGTTATGCTGGGCAGTGATAGTGGTTGTTAGGGGTGGTGGTGGTGGTGGGTAGAGGAGGCAGGTGGTGTAAGTGAGGGGTTGGGTGGTAACTAGTGGCTATGTGGCAAGTTGCTTTAGCAACATTAGCAAGGTCTAGTTATACTCAGTAGGAACAAGTGTGCTCCTCTGAGCACACTTGTTCTCACTGCTAGGTCATAGTTTTTATAACTCAAGGTCAGGGACACTTATTATACCCTGGCATCTCCCCCTTCCCTCATACAAGTGAAGGTCAGGGACACTTATTATACCCTGGCATCTCCCCCTTCCCTCATACAAGTGAAGGTCAGGGACACTCATACCCTGGCATCTCCCCCTTCCCTCATACAAGTGAAGGTCAGGGACACTCATTATACCCTGGCATCTCCCCCTTCCCTCATACAAGTGAAGGTCAGGGACACTCATTATACCCTGGCATCTCCCCCTTCCCTCATACAAGTGAAGGTCAGGGACACTCATTATACCCTGGCATCTCCCCCTTCCCTCATACAAGTGAAGGTCAGGGACACTCATACCCTGGCATCTCCCCCTTCCCTCATACAAGTGAAGGTCAGGGACACTCATTATACCCTGGCATCTCCCCCTTCCCTCATACAAGTGAAGGTCAGGGACACTCATTATACCCTGGCATCTCCCCCTTCCCTCATACAAGTGAAGGTCAGGGACACTCATACCCTGGCATCTCCCCCTTCCCTCATACAAGTGAAGGTCACGGACACTCATTATACCCTTGCTTCTCCCCTCGTCCTAATACACTCCAGAAATGAATTTCTCAGCGATAATTTTTATTAGCTAATAATTTTAATATTTAAAAGAAACCTGCATAGGTTTCTTGCTAATCATTTAGTCATTAAGACAGGCCATGTGGCTCAGCCCCCTTCCAACTTGTTTTATAACTCATCAGCAATGTTATTTTTCATTACTTGTTTGAAACACGAGCAAAGAAATATATGTTATATACTGTACGTATGTACTGTGTCTTTAAGGTATGTGACATGTACATAAATACTGCAGACGCCCCTTAATTCTTCCTTCATTGATAAATATTTTAGTCACAAACTGTGTGACTTAAGAAGTGTCAATATTGTAAGAGACTTGTACAACAACCTTCCCACAGACGCACCTCAAAAGGTCTTACCTTACAAATATAATTTATGTGGTGTTATTCTAGTTATTGATTTCTGGATCATCGCCTCCGCTACCCGGTATCGCACCACCTCTCATGAAATATACAGAAAATTAATTGTATGTGTGTACTGAATGTAAGTAGAACTTTGTAAGATTTACCTGTCGTCTTAAATGTTTTTGAGACGGAAAAGACGAGTAATCCTATAAGTGCAAAACAGGAGAGGGTGGACCAAACACGGCACACACAGTTTCAAGAGTCGGTATGAAAGCGCCCGGTAATCACTGGAGCCGGCGTATAAGAGTGTAGAGTATGTTGGTGGTGTCACCAGATGATCACCAGCATCTTGGTGTCACCAGATGATTACCAGCATCTGGGTGGTGTCACGAGATAATAACCAGCATCTGGGTGGTGTCACCAGATGATCAGCATGGGTGGTGTCACCATATGATCACCAGCATCTGGGTGGCATCACCAGATGATCACCAGCATCTGGGTGGCATCACCAGATGATCAGCATCTGGGTGGCATCACCAGATCATCAGCATCTGGGTGGCATCACCAGATGATCACCAGCATCTGGGTGGCATCACCAGATGATCACCAGCATCTGGGAGGCATCACCAGATGATCACCAGCATCTGGGTGGCATCACCAGATCAGCATCTGGGTGGCATCACCAGATCAGCATCTGGGTGGCATCACCAGATCAGCATCTGGGAGGCATCACCAGATGATCACCAGCATCTGGGTGGCATCACCAGATCAGCATCTGGGTGGCATCACCAGATCAGCATCTGGGTGGCATCACCAGATCAGCATCTGGGTGGCATCACCAGATCAGCATCTGGGTGGCATCACCAGATCAGCATCTGGGTGGCATCACCAGATCAGCATCTGGGTGGCATCACCAGATCAGCATCTGGGTGTCATCACCAGATGATCACCAGCATCTTGGTGGTATCACCAGATGATCAGCATCTGGGTGTCATCACCAGATGATCACCAGCATCTTGATGGTATCACCAGATGATCAGCATCTTGGTGGTGTCACCAGATGATCAGCATCTGGGTGGTGTCACCAGATGATCAGCATCTTAGTAATAGCTCTTCTTCATTTTTTCCATCTTTTTCTCACATTCTCTTCATTATCTGTCCGGTTGACTGTGGTTTTTAATTCGCTTCAGAATGCTGAGTCGTAGAGGTGGTTTTTACCTTGGCGACGACGTAACGCGCACCGGAAATAGGGTTCGGTCTTCATGTGGTAGCTTTAAAACCTGTCGTTGAAATGTCATTTTTTGCTTCTAGTTACCTTTCACCTTGCTGAGTGGAGGAGCAGTGCGTCTTTCTCGAGATTAGTGGACGGAGGATCGAGCCTCTACCACTCATCGCACTGAGTGACCCACGTGGATTTAGAATTCCGTGTAATATAAAAATAATCATGATTGTAGTATAATCTGAAAATTCACGCAGACGAAAGAAGAACGAAAAGCAGCGAGAAAATGAAAAGACGAGAAGACGAGAACACTGGGAAAAGGAAGGAGGAGAAGGCAGCGTCCAGGGTTTAGGTACTGCAACAGGGAAGAGAGTCTACGAGAGTAGGCTAGGTGAGGTTTGTCAGGAAACACAACAAGTGTTTCCTGACGTGGCTCTTAGTCATATGATAACCCGGAGCTGCGTCTTAGTGACCCGCAACTGGAGCTTTTGGTCATCTGACAGAGGTCTTCCACTCTCTTACCGATCCACCCCTTTAAAAACTGTTATGATTATAATCATTATTATTAGTTAATTAACCATGAGAGTACCAACAAAAAAGTTCCCCTACCCTTCACTGTCTTGCCTTCCTTCCACCGCCTTGATCTTATCTACCTTCACATGTCAATTATGCTAGCCAGCTTACCATACCCATCTCCTGTATATTGCAAAACCTCCTCTTCCCCGGCCACACTCGTCTCTTCTCTTCTAGGATCGAGCCGCGGGGGCAGTGACCTCTGGAAGCGACTCCAGGTAAACTCTTTCCCAATCACTGTCCCTACAACCTGCCTCCAGCTCCACCCTGGCCCAGATATCGTCCTCTTCAACATCACCGCCCCTCCTCCATCCTCTCGCCTAGCAATACCTATTCTTTGTTCCTCTGTCTAACAGTGTTATCCGTATCAGCCTCCTAGTTCTCCACCTCCCCTCACTTTTTCCTGTTATAGAACAGGGTAATAGCACACTGTTGATGTATCCAATTTTGTGTAATAAGGCAAGACAGAAGGCAAGACGGTGAAGGGTAGGGCTACTTTTTGTTGGTACTCTCATGGTTAATCCCTCTTATTTTGACAATCAATTCCCTGGTCACTACCGCACTGTCTCCAAACATTCTCAATCTGCAGACAATCGATAAATCTCCAGAGAGATTTCTTTATCAGTATTTGTTAAAGTGAAGACAAAATTCGTGGTAAAAATTGGAATAGAAGAGTAATGGTGCTTTTTTTTCTGAAGAATAGAGTAGTAGAGGAAAACCTTGATATCATAGCCACAACAGAGACTAATCTCACAGGAATAACAAATGCAGTATTCACTGAGATACCAAATAGTAAGCGAAGACATGAATTTATAGGGCTGGTAAAGATAGAATATTTGAATTAGTCATGTACTTCTACCTAATGCAACCATCACCTCTTCTATAACCCTATCTCCTTTCTAGAGCTACCTTCCCTTCCGTTACCCTTACACGCACATAGAGCGCACGCGCATACGCACTTATTACACCATTCACTCGTCTACTTAACCAATTAGTATTTTTGTGTATCTCAACTTGTGCGTTCATTAATGACTGACAGCTTTCTCTTATTTTGCCCAACTTTAGTTGAGTTATGGTAGTTAAAATAGTATGAAACCTGCCTTCTCTCCATTTACAATTATTTTCTTCATTATTGTTTTGATTTTTATTCTTGGTGCTTCTCAGAATTGATGCTAAGACAGTTCATTAATAGTTCCGGGAATCATCGCCGCCTCTTCCCGGTCCTAGTTCAGATTTCTTAAACTTGTAGGAATGTAAACTTTAGGGAAAGTAAAGATAAGTGTATACTGAGTGTAAGTAGATATTTGTAAGATTGGCTTATCTTACATGTTTATGAGAAAAAACTAGAAAGCTTGCCAGTGCAAAACTTTTAATAAGCTTCCATTTCACACTCACGAGTGGTAATACCCGTGTGGGGTTATCTACCAGCCGTGAGAGAAACTTTGCAATGTGATATTTTAACAGCTTCCCTAACACCATGATAAAGTTAATGGTCAAAGTCTGACTGAAAAATCTTCGTAAGTTTTATTCTTCTATGTTCGGGTTATTTGTGTATTGTTAGAAAACAGGCAAATCTCATGGATGTTAGGAAATATTTCTTTAGCCAAAGAGTGGGCAGGAAGAGGAACGACCTGGACAGTGAAGCAGTAAGGCTCAAGAAGCCAGGAGAGAGTAACCCAGTAGTGGCCAGCCTGAGAGGCAGGGCCAGGAGCTGAGACTACCTCAGCAATCACAATTAGGTGAGTGTACACACCCCCTCACTCCTTCCCTCATGCACACCATCTTCCTCTGTAGGTTCCTGAGTTTCGTGTTTCAAGCAGAACCTGTTTTTTGTGGTGTAGCGGCGGCCACAGCCTGCTACCTCCTTAAAACGATACCTAAGCAACCCAATGTCAACTTTCACCTGGAAGCACTTGCGTCGTGGCTCTCCCGGTGCCACTTTCAACATGGAGGGTCGAGCCTACCTGTGGTCTGCCTCTTGCTGATTCTGGGAGTCATCGTCAATGAGTGCTGGTTCTGGACCATACCTCCTGGTTAATGGTCTGATCAGTCAGACTATTGGTGCTAGCAGCACACTGTTCAATATAAACACCAGAGGCAGGCTGATCAGTAACTGCCTTGAGGAACGTGTCAAGTTCCTCCTTGAAGATCTTGTATATGAAGTGAGGATGCTGGTGCAGGAACCTGGTAACTCTATACTGACAGTATTGCTCTTTATGGTACAGAAACCTAGTAACTCTATACTGACAGTATCATGTAAATAATAAGACGTTCGTGTAACACATCTTTTTAGGAATACTTCACTCTGGTAGAGCTTTGTCAATTCAGTACAGAGCATGAAAGAGCAGTACACATACGGGTGTATGTTAAGAATTAGGTGTGAGGTCAGTCAAGTGTGGGTGGCGTCAGGTCACTGATGTCAGTAAGGTTAGCTGATTGTAATGCCTTGCCAGGGAAGCACCAGGTTGGTCAGCTTACTTGAAATGTTAAAACTATCTGATTTCTGGACTAGTGTGTTTAAAAACTGTGATCAGTACAACGCATTTTTATGCAGTTCGATCTGTACAAACCTGGTGTCTACCCACTCCATCAGAAGATCGTACGAACTATGGTGAACTACACACGCATTATTCATGTCATCCCAGCTAAAACCGACCGTATCCCACCGAGGCAGGGTGGCCCAAAAGGAAAAACGAAAGTTTATCCTTTTAAATTTAGTAATATATACAGAAGGGGTTACTAGCCCCTTGCTCCCGGCATTTTAGTCGCCTCTTACGACACGTATGGCTTACGGAGGAAGAATTCTGTTCCATTTCCCAATTGAGAATAAAGTGTTTTTATACAAAACTAAATTCTGGTGACCTGGCCAGGCACCAGGTAATCCTGACCTCATGATAATTTAAGAAGAATCACTCCAAACTGGTTACAGCAGTGTCAGAAGTAGCGCCTGACCTTTCTTAAAGAGGTGTGCTCTTGTGATATCCAACGTGTATTTATTCGTTTCCAGTTCCTTCTCAGTCTTCCTCTCCTCGCTCCTCATAAATTCTTTGTCGCCTAGAGCCAGGCTCCAGGAGTAGAAAAACCCTGGAAACTCGTCCGAGGTAAGGGTATATCATCCTTTTTCCGCCTCCACTATTTTCTCTTCCCCTTCATTTCCTCATCCTTCTTCCTTCCTTCTTCCCTCTTCTCTTCATCTTGCCTCCTTCTCCAACCTTCTTCCCCTCCCTTCATGCCTCCTCCATTCCCTCTTGCCTGCCCCTCATGGCTTCCCCTCTTGCCTCCTCCACCCCCTATTCTCTCCCCTTCTCTCTTCTCCCCATCTCTCTCCTCCCCCTCTCTCTCCTCCCCCTCTCTCTTCCCATCTCTCTCCTCCCCATCTCTCTTCCCCATCTCTCTTCCCCATCTCTCTTCCCCATCTCTCTTCCCCATCTCTCTCCTCCCCCTCTCTCTTCCCATCTCTCTCCTCCCCATCTCTCTTCCCCATCTCTCTTCCCCATCTCTCTCCTCCCCATCTCTCTTCCCCATCTCTCTCCTCCCCCTCTCTCTTCCCCCTCTCTCTTCCCCATCTCCTCCCCTTCTCTCCCCATCTCTTTCCTTCCCATCTCTCTCCTCCCCATCTCTCTCCTCCCCATCTCTCCCCTCCCTCTCCTTCCTCTCTCCCCTTCCTTCGTCTTCCCTCGTACCCTCCACGGTACTCACCAACTCAGTAGGTTTGGATCAATATTCAGCGTGGCTTTTCCATTCACGGAAATAATTTGTTTTGTGTTAAGGTGCTGAAATCCCTTTCAGACCCACTTACAATTTTAAGTAGAATTCGTGGCGCGGCCTCAGTGCCTGGTCGAGTGACGCAGTGGCCCGCCTCAGTGCCTGGTCGAGTGACGCAGTGGCCCGCCTCGCTTCTTCCTCCGTACATCAGTGTACAGCAATGGACCAACAAACGCCTTAAATGACCCAACAAACGCCTTAATTTACCCACTCGAGTGCACGCATTCACAGGCAATTTACAAGATTTGTGCTATTTACTGAGTGACTCTCAAGTTGCCTCCAGACGATATACATGTGTTTAGGAAGTCTCTTGTGTATAGCTTTGTTAGTATGCGAGTCCATTGTTTCCTTCCTGGTCAATCAGGCTGTTGTTACTAACCTCGGATTTGTGGACCTCCGCCTCATAGAGACGTGTTAAACTCCACAAATCACATATTGAAGGACGTGGTAGAGAGTATCCAGTCAGGGAGGTACTGCCGTACTCTTTGACGAGTGTGAAACGGAACTCTCTTAAATATTTTGTACTCTGGCGAGATTGCTGATCTTGTCTTTGTCTCATAAGCATGCAAGATGGCAGTTGAATCCAGTGTCAGTCCCCTGCTTAAAGGAGATGGAACCTACATTAACCACAAGAGTGAAATACTGATGTTATAATATGACTGCTCAGAGAGCCATTAATCAGTCTTAAATGAGTTTTCAGAATCCTGCCAGCATTACCATAATTTCTGAAATAACTCTAATCCCTCTTGACTTGGATATAGCCAGGGGTTGCTTGCAAGTACACTATGACCTGACTCTTGGAACTCCATATTGATCAACAACTGCAAGAAATCGCCAGCTCGTACCTTGATTATTCAATAATGGACAAAGAAATAATCTCAGTCTTTAAAACCACTGACATAGTTCCACTCCACAAACGTGGCAGTAAAGTAATTGCAAAAAAAAAAATTATAGATCAATAACGCTGACGTCCCACGTTTTCAGAATCTTTGGGAGAGTCGTAAGAGGCAAGATTGCTGATCACTTGGGATCTCAAGAGTTGCATTACCCAGGGCAGCATGGGTTTACAACAGGTTGCTTCTCTCACTTGACGATTACGACATGATCTTGGATACAGCGAAAGACAAGCAAAATGCGGATGTACTATACACACTGTCAAAGCCTTTGACAAATATAGTCACAGTGTAATAGTTCACAAAATGCTAACAAAATGGAATAACCAGAAAAGTGGGCAGATGGATATTAAATTATCTAACAAATAGAACCCAAAGTGTAATAGTGAACAATGTAATCGGAGGCTGCCACAGAGCAAAGCTCTGTTCCACAACGCCCACTGTTCCACTGGCCCCTGTTCTTTCTCATTCTCATATCCGACATCTTTTGCAGAAATATTAGAATATGTATGAGTGATATATACTGAGGACAAAGGAAGCCTCCAACCTAATATAAACTAAGTCTTTCACTAGGCCACTGACAACAATATCATGTTCAGTGAGGACAAGTTTGTTGCTCCCTTATGGAAAGAGTGAGGAAATAAAGACAGGAACGGAGTATAAAACAAGCTCTAATCAATGGATAAGTCTGTGAGAGACCTGGGAGTGATCATGTCACGTCTCAACTTCACAATCTACATCTGGAAAATTCTAGAAGGATTGGTCCTAAATCTGCAAACATTCACCATGAAAGTAAGAGGCTTGAGAGACGGTGCCAAACACCCCCAATGAAAAGCATGGGTGCAGTAAGTACACTAAGGAAAAAATAACAAGTGTGAAGGGACCAAGACTTTTCAACTACCTCTATACATATGGGGAATTACCAGCAGACCTTTAGCTGTCTTCATGAGAGAACTCGACAAGTTCAAGTAAATTCTTGATCAGTTGGGCTGTGGTACATACATTGGACTTAGTGGGGGTAGTACCAACAGCCTCGTTGATCAGGTCTTCCACTGGGAGGCCTGGTCTGGTACTGGGCCGCGGGGGCGTTGACTCTGGGAACACAATGCAGGTAGACTCCAGGTGAGAGTGGGCCTCGGGGAAGGTGGACCTGGGAACCATTAACACATGTAACAACTTGTGGTTAAGGTTTACTGTGGGTGTGTGGGAACCAAGATCAATTGGAGAGGCTTGCTCAATATTGATTGATTGCAATATTGTTGTGATGTTGCAGCTTTGCTCAACACCACCTAGTTTGTTTTAATCTTTTGATTGCAAGTATATTTCTGCACTGTTTCAAAAGATGCGACGACTTAGTTGAGATTATTAACCAAGAAAATAGTTGAGTAACCTAAGAAAGTCACTATATCTGGAATATGTTTAGTAGGAACCTTACGTATTAACTATAAGGTGAAGTGACAACTGGTGTAAGGACGTGAGCCTCTGCCACTCCTCAGACTGACCACCACAACACAAGTGGCTTTATGAAATATCTTCTCTGGACTTGGCAGTAATATTTGTATCAAATGCTCCGTAAGAAGTTAAATAACCTTTTTCCCGGGTACGCTGTACTTGGTGAGGACACATTAAAATATAATCGTTCTTATCAGACTTTATTGTTGATACTGAATTAACAATTGTTGAAGTGAACGTGAGGCTTATTACAATTCTATTTAATCACCCACACACCCGTAAATACCTTACTAACAGTAAGGTTGCGAGTTGGTTGATAAATATTAAACTTAGTTTAATATCTTTATTATGCACCCCATACCCATCCTCTTCTAGGAAGGTACTACCCTTCTGTCACGTGACTGAAACGGAAGTGTGGTGAACGTTTCGTAGCTGCCAGAATTATTAGTTAACTTTCTAATTTCTAATGATATTCAGTGTAAACTTAGATTTACTTTTCCGTTAATTTCTTCATAGTTCTCTGTTGACATTTCCTTGACGATTTAAGAGGACTAGTCGGAGCCAGGGCCGTGTGAACCATTTGTTACAAATCTGTGTTGTCTCTGGTGTTGTTCTTGGTGTTACCAACCTGTATTCTCTGCTACTGTCTCAAGTGGTAGTGGCTTCGGCTCACAAATGAAGGACTCTGGTTCAAACCCTGGACGAGAGGAAACCTTAGCTATGTTTCTTTACACCTTTGGCCCCTGATCACCCAGCAGTTAGCAAGTGCCTTGGCGCTAGCCAGCTGCTGTGCCTCTCAGCTGGGAAGAGAATCAAAGAACCATCATTAAAATAAGCCACTCTGACTCTTGGGTTATGCTAAGTTGCCAACTCTCAGAGTTATTCAGGATTAAATTGTCTTCATTGTGGCCCAAAGCGAAAGAAGAGTTAGCAACTGTGGAGGAGCTTGAATTAATGACTTTAGTGTGAGGTGGCTGACGAGCTGTGGAGGCAGGCGTGGTGTCAGGGAGAGGGAGGCAGGCATGGTGTCAGGGAGAGTGTGTCAGGGAGGGAGTGTCAGGAAGGGAGGAGCTTCAGTGATGGACTGCGTAACGGTTTTGACACGAAATTTGAACTGGGCGACATTACTGTCCACAGAGACAGCAATAGCAACAACAGCAGCAGCACGGGTTGACAGTACTGCTTAGAGACAGCAGAAGCAGAACTGGCTGACAGTACTGTCCACGGAAGCAGCAGCAGAAATGTGTAAGTGCGTCAGTTGTTAAGTCTAGAGATGCCATACAGATTTATAGCTTTGTTTTAATATAATTAACATTAAATATAAAAAAAAAACCATTTTTACGAGAGATGAAAACGGGTTGATGAGTTGTTTCCAGCACATCACTGTCACAACAAAGATGAGCTACACAACTAATTTGCTAATGCAGAGCGGAAACAAAACTTTTCACATCAAACGAAAGAAACACAAGGAACAAAAAAAATTAATTGAAAAAATACAACTATTGTCTCTCATATGGAAAAGTTATAACTGTGAGAGTATCGTCCCCTGTTGACAGGAGGTTCGTACATTGTGATAACGAAAAGAACTTTGTTGACACCACGAATACACGTTTAGTTATTCATATTCATGCCAATGCATCCTGCTCCAGGCTCAGTCTCGTGGAATTTTATATTCATTAATAATTGTAAGAAACCACCCACTATCCGGAGGCCTTTAGTATTTTATGGAGAATGACCTGGAAATAGGTGTTACCGCGCAGTCATTAAAAAGCACGAATATTGACCCACTTCACGAAGGTGGCAGTAAAACAGTTGCAAACAAAGTATAGACCAATAGCCCTAACTTCACATATCAAAATCTTCGAATGGGTCCTAAGCAAGATTGCTAGTCAGATGGAATCACAACAGTTGTACGATCCAGAAAAGCATGGGCTTAGAGCAGGACGCTCCTGCCATTCACAGCTGCTAGATCATTACAAGGTGGTCCTGGATGCTCTGGAAGACAAGCTAAGTGCTGATACAATGTACACTGATTTTGCAAGAAGTGCTCAGCAAGTACGACTAAGGTATGATTGGCTATATACTGCTTAGGAATCCCTTCGAGGAAGGCTCCTTGACGCTGGTGATTTGCTCTTGATCTAGGGAATTGGATCTGTCCTCCGGTTCCCTGAATTGAGCCTGAATACCTTCCATCCTGTATAATCCTACGTGTTTAGCGCTCCCCCATGATTATTATAATAATAATTGCAAAAGGAATAATTGGAAAAACGGAAAGATGGATCTTTAACTTTTTAGTAAATAGAACCCAGAGAGTAGTAGTGAACAGTTGAGTCGGAGGCTGCCACTGTGGAAAAACTGTTCCCCATGGCACAGTACTCGCCCCGCTTCTGTTTCTCACTCCAGTAATGATGTCAGAAGACGTCACATTCAAGGATGACAATGACGTTGTCAGTGCTGCCGCATTTACAACATTGTTGGATAACCAGAAGTTACAAAGCAAGATATGTTGAACCAATGATACTCTTCAAGTCACTGGTTCTCTTTAGGCAGGAATACTGCTGTATATTGACGACCACCCTTCACAATGGCTGACTTGGAAAACGTACAGAGGACCTTTCACTGCCCGTATAGACTTAAACATCTACAGAAAACTACTGGGAACGCATGAAGTCCCTTTATCGTAGGAATAATCTCAGTGCCGAAGGTTGTTTGATCGTCCTCTGACACCCGTGGCAACTGCACACTATCCTGCGATAGTTGTTTCAAGTAGTCGCTCTCCCCTGACGAAGCTACTAGTTCATGTAGTGGTTCCTCCACAAGGGACGCCGGGTCATTCCTTGGAAGGAAGGCGAGAAAGGCACGTATTATTTTACAACTGGAAAATCCTGGAGGTGCTGGTCCCAAATCTGAACACTGAAATCAATCTGTATGACAGGAGACTTGGCAAACCACGGTACGGGTGGGGATTGAACTCCCAGCAAGTGAGTCGTAATACTCCAGGCCGCGAGTTCAATCCCTACCCATACCGTGGTTTGTTTGCAATCATGTCGTTACGATTTCGTGAGTCAAGAGACTTGGCAGATGGTGCAAAATACCTCATCTGATAAGCGGGGCCGTGACAAGTACTCTTAAGAGAGAACTCTGAGTGTAAGAGGTACCTGACTCTTCAACACCCTCCCTCCATGCATGCTGGGGATTACCAACAAGCTTTTGGCTGACTTCAAGAGAGAACTAGAGAAGTTCCTCTAATCGTACTTGACCAGCCGGGCTGTGCCCAATTCGTATATTGGACTGCGTGAGACCAGCAGTAGCAGCCTGGTTGATCAGGTCTTGATCCTCCAGGTTGCCTGATCTGGGGCGTTAACCCCCAAAAAATTTCTTAGGCATCGCACAAATTATATAAAACACATCTTAAGAGATTTCTTAAAGGAAATTTAAAATGCATCTTTTTTCAACACCTGGGTCCAGTTTCTGGAGCGCTGTATTTATATAAAAAAATATCTCGAAACCCTAAATAAGAGAGAATGCTAAGACGTCAGATTAATAATATAGAAGAAATACGAGCTACACAATCCAAGTTATTTCAAGTTTAGAGTTGCAAGACCTGCCCTCTCGCAACTGCTAGGTCATAGTGGCAAGGTCAGTGAGACGTTGCAAGTGAAACAATTCGGAAATGTAGTCTGAAGGGATTTTACAAAGGCCTCTGTCAAATACAACTATAGCTCGTAAAATCAGGTCAGTATTTATAGCAAATGGCATTTTTGTAACAGAACACTCAGAAAGAGCGACAGTATGTAAATCAAATATCCAATCTGGATATCTTATGAAGCTCAATTCCACAAGGTGTTCTACCAGTACCTGTACTCTTCCTCGTTCATGAAGCAGCCGTAAACAATAACATATACCAGGGATTAGTATCATCTTTTGAGGATGATAAACATGGAAGCTTCCTTGGTAGAAGACACTGCAAAACTGATATCAAAACGGTTTTCACTTGTGCAATTGAAAATATGAGGACATTTAATTAATGGTAACAGATTTCAGCTGCTTCGATAAGAAAAAAAGATTTCGAAACAGTGCAGATTAAAAAAATATATAAAAAGATCTTATCACATAACGGAAGCAACAGTAAACTATAAATAAATAATAATGTCAATTTAAACAGTCACGTAAATGTAGTCAAGGCCAAGAAAATGACTGGGCGAGTCATGAGAATTTAAACCAAGAGAAGTCAGTATCAGTGATGGTACTCCGCGACGCACTTATACTCTCCCGTTTGAAAGCAAATAAAATGTCAGAGCTAGAAAATGGTATTTATTTACTACTGACAGGCTATGTAAAATACTGTTGGGAAATACTCTTACAACTCGTTTATTCATGGAAAATATGCTAGGTACCTAATCTTCATCTTACCATAACTACTGTTGTGAAAAATACGGAAGGAAATGTCAGCATGCTGTGTCAGTATATGTGACTGAAGACCTTTCAACCTGCTACCAGACGTAAGAAATGTTGTCAAAACGAAGGTGATAGCTTTAAGAGGGAACTGAATAAATTTCTGCAGGTGGTGCTTGATTAACCAGGCTGTGATGATTGTGTAGGCCTGAGAGCTGCAGGTAGCAATAATATGGTTGATTAAGCGGCCAACTGGAATGTCGGACCACAGGTCAGGCTGCTAGAGTAGAAATATTGCCCAAACCTGTCACAGGTGTGGAGTACAATCCAGGGAGGAGCAGCAGAACTGATAACATAAAGAGGCAGGAAATGGAATACCGGGTGTGCAGCGAGGCTTGTAGACATGTATTTAGATGAGATGAACACTACTGCATCCTGCTCTCCTACCCCTTCATTGTCTTCCCCCCCTACCCCATCACTGTGTCTCCCTCCTACGCCTTCTCTACCTCTTCTCTCCTCTCTCCCCACTTGCCGTAAAGCGTTGTCAGTGGTAGTGTAGTCGAGCAGCATGTTGTAAAAGGCTCAGCACAAGCTGGGTGTTGTTGATTTATTTATAAGGGAAAGTCACTTGCCATGGGTATTAATAATATGAGTAGATCAGATGTGTCGTTGACTGCATCACAGTGTGTGTGTAGAACACTTGACACACTACCGCAACAATGTTTCCCTGATGATTCTGTGTAGACTGATGCTAGGGCATACCAGCCTCACGATTCACACCTACATGCAGGGAAGCCTGAACTTGTGTGTGCAGATTGTAGCATTCTATCGTCAAATCTTAACATGCCCAAGGCTCTATCTTTTTGGCTCCATCGCTTTGCAAATATTTGCCCTTTTTCCACTTCCAGCTAAACTGTGGACCTGCAAACTGCAGGTAGCGGTCACCAGGGAAGTCTAGCTGCAGAACTCCCGAAACCGGTGACAAATATGTCATCGGTATGAGGAACCTGTGCTTGGACGATGTTGGTGTATGGGCGTGGCTGGCGACGAGCGGAGGGGGAGGCACGCCCACACAGTCACCTATTCACATTAGTCATTGTCGCTGTGTCTAAAGGGTGGATACATGGGTTTCTTCTTAACCAGTCTGAACTATCATGAGTAAGACGCATGTGCAACACTCGGTATCTTTACTAACAAAAAAGATTTTGTCAATAAAGATACCAAAGTGTTGCGTGCGTTTTACTCATCAACTTGTCAGTAATTTTATTATGGCAACATTTCGCTCTCCAGGAGCTTCATCAAGCTGCTACGACTTGTCAGTAATGTATGTCACTTATACTGAGAGTTTTTAGTAGGACTGAATGTTGTACTCGCTTCCCAAGGACATACAATGGTGTGGACGCCTCTAAGCTACTCTTAAGGATTGTGTGGTTCAGTGGACTAAAGCGTCATGTGTTTTCGCTCATCATGAGGCGGGCCAAAACATCATGGGTTCGACCCCTGGCTAGTGCAGTGTAGTTATTGATCAATACCACTCGTTCGTGGTTACAATAATATATTATATATATATATATATATATATATATATATATATATATATATATATATATATATATATATATATATATATATATATATAATACACATACATATATGTATATATTTATTTATTTACCAAACTGCGGCAGGCCAGGATTCGACCCCGAGACAACACATGTACGTGTCACCCTATCCACTCCGCCGTCTATCCTACAAACCTGAGCCTAGCGAACATATGTATATGTGTATGTATTATATATATATATATATATATATATATATATACATATATAATATATACTATATATAATATATACATATACATATATAATATATATACATATACATATATAATATATATATATATACATATATAATATATACATATACATATATAATATATATATATATATATATATATATATATATAATATATACATATACATATATAATATATATATATATAATATATATATATATATTAATGTGTGTGTGTGTAATGTCCCGAATAGGTAAAATTGGTCAATTAGCAAGAACTAGTTTAAAATTAAGTCCTTTCTAAAAAAATTCTCTTGTACGTTTAAAGATATTTATTTTTTCATTTATGTTAATGTAAAAATTATTAATTTTGTACCAAGAGAACCTTAGAAAACTTATCTAACCAAGCGCAATTTAATTTAGCCTAATCCATCGAAATATATGTTTGGTAAGTTTACAATAATTTAATAATAAACACAATGAAATATATTTTTTTCGTTAGGTTCAGAATGATTTTGTCGGCAATTCCCCTTATGCACGGAGAGAGGGCGTTCAATAGTCGGGACCTGTGACACGACCAGTTCTTTTTACTCGCCGCGCCCCTAGTTTTTATTGGAGGCACTTTTCACCGTTTGCCAAGTCTCTTGCTTTTACACAGAGTGATTCCGGTATTCAGGTTTGGAACCACTCCCTTCCGGGTTTTCCAAGTGTAAATTATGATATACATTTCTAGCTAACGTTCCAAGTCACTTCAGCTGTATTCCAAGGAATACAGTATTTTGGATGTTTGACGTAGCGTATACAGCAGCAAAAGTTCTCTGTTTTCTAGTTCAGCAGTCTTGAAGGGAGGTGTTATTATACAGCAGTATTCCAGCCTGGAGAGAGTAAACGACTTTAAGTGTATCATCCTTAACTCAGCATCCCTTGTATTGAAAGTTCTAGTTATCCAATCTATCATTTCCCTTTGCGGTAGCAAAATGATGTTCAAGTCACTTGTTCTATACAGGCTGGAATACTGCGGTATACTAACAGCGCCCTACAAGGCGGCCGAGATTGCTGAACTAAAAAACTGGCAAAGCTGAAATTTCTCACACAGACGTTTTCCAGAGATGGAGTTTCCCTCGCATCATTTACCTCCCAGATGCCACCCACACAAGTCTGCTATACTGCAGGTGTGTCTAGGCTGAGTGGATGTAGGGAAACATGCTGTGTGTCACCCATCCTGGGAATCGAATATGGGACTTGTAGTTGAGCTCAGTACTATCACCAGCGAGATGCCAGTCACCCGTGCCACAACCAGCGGTAACACTGAGCTTGAGACTAAAGGGCAGCAACTGCCTGATTGACCAGTAGAGGACAAGGGAAGCCTGGAAGCCAGTCACAGGTGCGTTGGTGGCTCCGTCATACACTGTGTGTTGGTGGGTCCGTCATTCACTGTGTGTTGGTGGGTCCGTCATACACTGTGTGTTGGTGGCTCCGTCATACACTGGGTGTTGGTGGCTCCGTCATACACTGGGTGTTGGTGGCTCCGTCATACACTGGGTGTTGGTGGCTCCGTCATACACTGGGTGTTGGTGGCTCCGTCATACACTGGGTGTTGGTGGCTCCGTCATACACTGGGTGTTGGTGGCTCCGTCATACACTAAGTGTTGGTGGCTCCGTCATACACTGGGTGTTGGTGGCTCCGTCATACACTGGGTGTTGGTGGCTCCGTCATACACTGGGTGTTGGTCGCCTCCGTCATACACTGGGTGTTGGTGGCTCCGTCATACACTGGGTGTTGGTGGCTCCGTCATACACTGGGTGTTGGTGGCTCCGTCATACACTGGGTGTTGGTGGCTCCGTCATACACTGGGTGTTGGTGGCTCCGTCATACACTGGGTGTTGGTGGCTCCGTCATACACTGGGTGTTGGTGGCTCCGTCATACACTGGGTGTTGGTGGCTCCGTCATACACTGGGTGTTGGTGGCTCCGTCATACACTGGGTGTTGGTGGCTCCGTCATACACTGGGTGTTGGTGGCTCCGTCATACACTGGGTGTTGGTGGCTCCGTCATACACTGGGTGTTGGTGCTCCGCACACTGGGTGTTGTGCTCCGTCATACACTGGGTGTTGGTGGCTCCGTCATACACTGGGTGTTGGTGGCTCCGTCATACACTGGGTGTTGGTGGCTCCGTCATACACTGGGTGTTGGTGGCTCCGTCATACACTGGGTGTTGGTGGCTCCGTCATACACTGGGTGTTGGTGGCTCCGTCATACACTGGGTGTTGGTGGCTCCGTCATACACTGGGTGTTGGTGGCTCCGTCATACACTGGGTGTTGGTGGCTCCGTCATACACTGGGTGTTGGTGGCTCCGTCATACACTGGGTGTTGGTGGCTCCGTCATACACTGGGTGTTGGTGGCTCCGTCATACACTGGGTGTTGGTGGCTCCGTCATACACTGGGTGTTGGTGGCTCCGTCATACACTGGGTGTTGGTGGCTCCGTCATACACTGGGTGTTGGTGGCTCCGTCATACACTGGGTGTTGGTGGCTCCGTCATACACTGGGTGTTGGTGGCTCCGTCATACACTGGGTTGGTGGCTCCGTCACACTGGGTGTTGGTGGCTCCGTCATACACTGGGTGTTGGTGGCTCCGTCATACACTGGGTGTTGGTGGCTCCGTCATACACTGGGTGTTGGTGGCTCCGTCATACACTGGGTGTTGGTGGCTCCGTCATACACTGGGTGTTGGTGGCTCCGTCATACACTGGGTGTTGGTGGCTCCGTCATACACTGGGTGTTGGTGGCTCCGTCATACACTGGGTGTTGGGTCCGTCATACACTGGTGTTGGTGGCTCCGTCATACACTGGGTGTTGGTGGCTCCGTCATACACTGGGTGTTGGTGGCTCCGTCATACACTGGGTGTTGGTGGCTCCGTCATACACTGGGTGTTGGTGGCTCCGTCATACACTGGGTGTTGGTGGCTCCGTCATACACTGGGTGTTGGTGGCTCCGTCATACACTGGGTGTTGGTGGCTCCGTCATACACTGGGTGTTGGTGGCTCCGTCATACACTGGGTGTTGGTGGCTCCGTCATACACTGGGTGTTGGTGGCTCCGTCATACACTGGGTGTTGGTGGCTCCGTCATACACTGGGTGTTGGTGGCTCCGTCATACACTGGGTGTTGGTGGCTCCGTCATACACTGGGTGTTGGTGGCTCCGTCATACACTGGGTGTTGGTGGCTCCGTCATACACTGGGTGTTGGTGGCTCCGTCATACACTGGGTGTTGGTGGCTCCGTCATACACTGGGTGTTGGTGGCTCCGTCTCACTGGTGTTGGTGGCCTCTACACTGGGTGTTGGTGGCTCCGTCATACACTGGGTGTTGGTGGCTCCGTCATACACTGGGTGTTGGTGGCTCCGTCATACACTGGGTGTTGGTGGCTCCGTCATACACTGGGTGTTGGTGGCTCCGTCATACACTGGGTGTTGGTGGCTCCGTCATACACTGGGTGTTGGTGGCTCCGTCATACACTGGGTGTTGGTGGCTCCGTCATACACTGTGTGTTGGTGGCTCCGTCATACACTGTGTGTTGGTGGCTCCGTCATACACTGTGTGTTGGTGGCTCCGTCATACACTGTGTGTTGGTGGCTCCGTCATACACTGTGTGTTGGTGGCTCCGTCATACACTGTGTTGGTGGCTCCGTCATACACTGTTGTGGTGGCTCCGTCATACACTGTGTGTTGGTGGCTCCGTCATACACTGGGTGTTGGTGGCTCCGTCATTCACTGGGTGTTGGTGGGTCCGTCATACACTGTGTGTTGGTGGGTCCGTCATACACTGTGTGTTGGTGGGTCCGTCATACACTGTGTGTTGGTGGGTCCGTCATACACTGGGTGTTGGTGGGTCCGTCATACACTGGGTGTTGGTGGGTCCGTCATACACTGGGTGTTGGTGGCTCCGTCATACACTAGCGGCGTGATGCACTGTACACCATGCACATCTGGTTTCCCCACACAGACAACTACGTCAAGCAAGACTCGCCCGCCACGTCACACTCAACACTCCTCGTCACGCACTAACGTTGATAAACACTGGGATTTTAGCAACGAATGTCTACTTTTGAAACTTAAGAAAATCAGTCGTAAACAGGTGATTTCAACAATGCAAAACAAGCCACTTAGGCACTTCCATAATTTGTTGTAACCCTTGCAATATTGCATAGCTCCTGACGAAATACGAATGCAAAAGTCCTAGAGCTAGTGTTTTCCATCTCCCTGTGATTTGTTATTTGAAACTGTATGTACATGTACCCCATCTTGTGTTGTCTTAGTTTTATCTCTGACTGTAAGTACAGTAAGTTTCTTAAGACAGAATTTTCCGCTAGTAAATCCGTGTTGCTGGTACACTAAAGAATCTTCTCCGTGTCCTCCAGTACCTTTTTTCCTTAGTCGTCTCTAGAACATTTGACAGTATGCATGTTAGTGATACTGGTCTGTGATTCAGTCTTTTCTGTACGTACGTACACATACACACACACACACACGTGTGTGTTTGTATGTATGTACATTGGATTTTTCCTTGTCATACAGCTATCCTGATTGGAGAGAGTGGCTTAAAACTTTTGCTGTATTATGACACTGCTTCTTTTCCTAATTTCAGTACCCCTGGAGATATGTTATCTGGTCCCTTTGCTTGTATGTCACTCTCCTTTAACAGTGTCTCACTTTACTGTTTTTTTATGTTTTATAGGTCTTGTTGGGGGGTGAGGGGAGGGTTTTTAGAGGGGGGAATCAGAGGTGATGGGAGTGGTCAGAACTGGGAGAGAGTACGTGGGAGGGTGGTGAGGGTTGAGTGTGGGTGAGGTTGTGGGTAGTTGGAGGTGTGACATGCCCGGGATGCCAGCCTCACCTGTACCAGCGGGGCAGAGAAAGCTCTCTGCTGCTGGAGGGTGCTACACTCCCTCCCTCTCAACCTCCCTCAGTTTTACCTCTTGACCC
The DNA here is from genome assembly GCA_009830355.1 of Cherax destructor. Taxonomy (NCBI): domain Eukaryota; kingdom Metazoa; phylum Arthropoda; class Malacostraca; order Decapoda; family Parastacidae; genus Cherax; species Cherax destructor. The sequence continues at coordinate 62,935 of WNWK01001342.1, forward strand.
ACACAAACTCACACGATGAGGCGTCACCTTAGACTGGAATTCCTTTTCTCTTGGCGTTTTGCTACATTGTTTACAAGGTTATAGGTATGGAAGATGGTGTTGAGGTTAGCATGAAAACCAGGTGTACAGGTGAGATTAGTGAGGTACAGGTGTGGGTGTTGAAGAGCAGGTGTACAGGTGAGGCTGGTAGTCAAGCACAGGTGGGTCAGGGTGTCAGGATCACTACTTATCGTGACCTTCAAGTCTCCGCCATTTGGGTACACTGGTACTGGCACCGTTGCTTCACTCTAACACCAGTTTTTCTCTCTAGCAGCTTCTAGCTGATGAAGGTCTGGCTGCCACGGTAGTGTTTAGCAGACGGAGGATCGAAACTTTTTGCGGTCAATGACCCCTCACAGGCTTAGTGCTTCATGTAAATATAATCATTTTTAATTTAGTTCTGTTTACCTTTTAATTTAGTAAATTTACCTTAACATAATCTAGAATTACAAACATTAAAGTGTTTTACAAGTCTAGATAGGGTAAAAATCAAGGAGAGGTTTGTTAAATACAGCTGGTGTTTTTATTGAAGGAGAGGTTTGTTAAGTACAGCTGGTGTTTTTATTGAAGGAGAGGTTTGTTAAGTACAGCTGGTGTTTTTATTGAAGGAGAGGTTTGTTAAGTACAGCTGGTACACTGGATGGCGAAACGTCTGTAGTCAAGATATCCATATGTTACACATGTTTAATTCTTCATCTTGTCTGTATTTTATACCATACATATAAGTTTTGTTCTTTCAGATTAGGAGTCTGCGTTCTGTATTCTGGGATACAGGTGTGTGTTTGTGGGGGCAGGGGTTGTAAGAGGTTCTAGCTTTGTGTAGTGAGCTGTTGGGTGTATGGTTTGTAATGTAGTGGTGGTAGTAGGGTAGTGGTGGTACGATGTGTGGTGTAGCAGTCTCTACAGAATGGGAGGGGCATGGTTACCTATTGTGTACTAAATAATTGTGCTGGTTTGTCATGGCAGACAGGTAAATTGAGCCTGCCTGCGGGTGAGCCTCCAGCAGGCGGAGGTTGAAGTGGAGAGCAAGTTGTACACTCCAGTGGAGGTTCTTGTCGCTCCTGGGTGTCCCTCCAGCAGGCAGGGGTAATGGAGGGGAGTAAGAAGCTTCCAATATAAACACTAGTGTATTATGAAAAATATTCTATGCGTTAATTTTAGGTTGTGCGAGTGCTAATCTACCAGGTTTTTAAAGTAATTTTGACACATTTGAATTTCTTAAAAGATTTTTTATATGATTGTAAAGAATTTGAAATGAAATATAAATGAGAAATTAAACCTGAAGAAAATGCATTTTTAGGGCATCTTTAAATTTAATGAAAATAAACTTTTATAATTTTAGGATATTGGTGTCTGAGATAACAAGAGAATGTCTTTGGTGTTCATTAAAGGTTTGAATTAGATTTGGGGTGTATATGTTCTGATTTCTCATTTTTATTGAAGGAATTTGTATATTAATTTCTGCATGATGCTTTTGAGTGTGTCTTCCAAGTCACTTCAAATCTTGTTGATATTTATGTGCATTATAAAGTAAGGCAGCGTTGTTTCAGTGACTTGTGATGAGGGTTCAGGAGGCTGGGTTACGCAGCACTGGAATATCTTTCTCGGCTCTTGCGGCGACCGAAATGTGTCTAGTTTTAAATGTAATTATCAGGTCACTTTTTTCCTTTAGTTATGGTCCCCTGGTATGGTCCTATTGTCTTGTTATTAAACTGCGACCTTGCTGGTGTTACTCTCACCTGCTAGTGTGTAACAGTGGTCTTGTGGGGTGAGTAATACTGTGGTGGTGAACAACGTGATGGTGTCTTAACATAGTGGTCATGTTTTCAACAGTGTGTCCGCGCATCTCAAGCATAAAATTCCTATGTAGGAAGTGAAGTGTCAGTATAGCCACGTCTTGTATGAGCAGTTTTCTGTGTTCAAGAAATACGTACCATGTAGCTCCTGGAAACCGTTGATGGAATAGAGCGATCATTGCGGACACCTGCCAGAAAGAGTATGAAATGTTTGATGTACCTCAGATGTGTAGTGCCTAAGTATAGGAGAAGACATGTCTTTTACAGAGACGGTCTTCTTAAGGTATTGTATTTACCAGAGCGGGACGGACCAATGGAGCGAGGAGTGTCGCAGTATATTTGTAAATATATCGACTGTCGTATTCAAGGCTGTAGTGCACTGCCAGGATGCTGCTGGGATGTTACGAAATGCTTCTTTAGTCGTGGGGTAGTAAAGTGGTATGAGTTGAAAGAGGTAGTGGTAGCGAAGGCAAGCTCCATACACCGTTGTCAGAGTGAGTACGATAGAGCCCAAGAGGTCATGAACCAGTATATGCTGCAAGAGACAGGGCCAAGAGCTGAATCTTAATTCATCTTCCTCCTCCTCATTCCTCAAATACAACTCAGTAATTACATCTCTTAGAGTTCAATCTCGTGTTTGACCATACTGCAGGGTCTATATCTAGCTCTTGGGCCCCACCTATATCACTATGTCCGATGTGATGCATCCTTAAATCTTTTGAGCTTGTCCTATTTACATTTGACATTAACAACCAACTCGCTAATTGGAGATTAAATTCAACGGACGTTTAGTTGTGTACTGTTATAGTGACTACTTGACTGTCGTCCACGACCAACCGAACGTTGTCGTCCACGACCAACCGAACGTTGTCGTCCACGACCAACCGAACGTTGTCGTCCACGACCAACCGAACGTTGTCGTCCACGACCAACCGAACGTTGTCGTCCACGACCAACCGAACGTTGTCGTCCACGACCAACCGAACGTTGTCGTCCACGACCAACCGAACGTTGTCGTCCACGACCAACCGAACGTTGTCGTCTTCTATAATTTATGGGTTCCGAATGGTTCCAGCCGCAGTATTGTGGGTTAAATTTGCTCGCTCGCTCGCGCGCGCGCATGTGTGTGTGTGTGGGGGGGGGGACTGAGGGTCTCCTTGGTGGCTAAATCTGTCTGGTTGTAACTTCACAGGTGATACATCCTGGTGAGGAGTTGATTGACAACTTGTTTAAGATCGTTGTTATTCACTGTCAGCAGACGCCACCACCATGAAACTGATCATCTTATCGTGGCCGCCGCCGCCACTCACCCTGAAGTCCCTTCATAGCTTTATACACTGATTGTTTCCCAGAGTTATTAATTTATATAGCTCTGAAGTAATAATAAGATGATATTTTAGCATGGGTTAGTAGACTGCCTTGGTTAACCTTTAGAATAAGTTAGACAAATATTTCAGTTAGCCTTGAAATTGCGGAGGACTTTCGTAGTATGTACAGAAGTCTTCCTCCATTCTTATGTAATGACAGTTATAGTTATGCTAATTCTTAGATGATACAAAGTAACAGTATTTTACACTTTCCAAACAAGTAGTGTGTAAATTAATTGCTACAATAAGTCTGCTAAAATTATTCTAAATATGGAAAGAAATTTAATTGATAAATATTGCTAAGTATGTTTAAGTTGACCTAACACAGGTTAGGTAGAATTAATCTAAATTATAATGTGACCATTTTATAAAGCTTGTGTCCTCGGTGGCCTGGCATCAGACCAGGTCCCGGACCAGGTCTCAGACCAGGTCCCGGACCAGGTCTCAGACCAGGTCCCGGATCAGGTCCCGATCCAGGTCTCAGTCCAGGTCTTCTGGTTGATGGTCTGGTCAGGCAAACTGGGTGCTGCCAGACACTGGCTCATCACAAACTGACCGACATATATAGTTGCTAAGTTCTAATGCAGAACTAAAACATGCGCGCACACGCACGCATACATGTCTCATTTATTTCTCGAAAACGTATAAAAAGGTTTGAAAAGGCTTTTATTATTATCATCGGCTTCAAAAAATGGCAGATAATGTAATCTTAGCCAAGTGTGATTTAATAGGATCATAAATGAGAGTGTACCTTAGTGATGTCAGTTGGTGAAGCTTAGCATCCACACCGTAGGCTTCTTCAGTCGAATGCAGAGGAGGCAGCAGAAGCATTAGAAGTGTAAAGACGATGTAATCAGTCGTGAAGACGTAGTTCAGACGTAGTCAGTCCCTTAGCCTGGAGAAAAGTTCTGCTCTATAGTCTGGAACATGTTAAGCTATATTTACATGTGACTATAGAAGGCAGAGAGGGTGTGTTGTAGGCAGCAGTACCTGGGCAGGTGAAAGCCAGCCTCAGAAAGGAGACATAAATAAGGTCAAATCTGCCAGCATGAGCTGGGAGGTGAGAACATCGTCAAACATTCCACTGTGGGTTCAGTGGCTACGCCAGCCACAAGTGTTGCTCCAGTAAAATTGAAGTTATTAGGGATAGAGTGGTGGTGTAGCCGTGAACACTTGTATCTAACTTCAGTGTAAAACTTGCACAACCACCTTGTCGCTTATGGTTAAGAAAACATTGCCCATCCGTCACACATACACATTAAGCTCTTAATTATTAATGTCGAACCCTCCTTCAAACAAACAAACAAACAAACAAACAAACATACACACACACACAGGGAGGGAGGGAGGGACGTATACTAGTGCAGACTAGGATGGAGGAAAGGGAAGAGAAGGGAGGCAATGGATAAAGGCAAACATGGAAGGAGGGAAGGGGGCACACAAGGTGGGAAGCAAGGGAGAGGAGTAGACAAGGAAAGATGGGCAGGAAGGAGGAAGGAAAGCATCACCACCATATATAGCATCTCCCACAGTTCACATCCCGCCATTGATATCTCTATTATCCACATAAATATCAGTCACATCAAGTCCAGCTTCAGTCAGTCATCTGAATTACTGGGAACTCTTGAAGTCCCCTCATCTGTATTCCTTGGAACGTAGGCGAGAAAGGTACATAATGCGGAAGGGACTGGTTTTAAAGTTGAACACTTGAATCCCTCCATATAACAAAAGACTTGGCAGAGGGTGTAAAATACCTCCACTAGAAAGAAGGGGCGCGAGAGGGAAAGGGCACTCGACGAGTGTCAGAGGTCCCTGACTCTTCAACGCTCTCCCTCCACGCATAAAGGGAGTTAACGAACCTTTAGAATTCTGGAGGGAAATGGACAAGTTCCTTAAATCATTGTCTGACCAGCCGGGCTGTGGTTTGTAACTTGGACTGCGTGAGGCCAGTAGCAGCAAGCTGGTTGACCAGGTTTTGATTCTCCAGGCCTCGGGACATTGATCCCCAGAAACGTCCTTCAGGTAACCGTCGGCCATCATCCACATGAAAGTTAGCCAGCCTCAACATATCCACCAAGCGTTCATCATCGCCTCGCCTTCAAGTTTTTATATACATTCATTTTGCTTGCTTACTGAAAAAAAAACATGATGTGGAGCAGCCAGTGCTTCAACTCAAAAATGAACTTCAGGATACCAACGTTTCTACACTGATGTCCCCCACCTTCCAGACGTAAACCGTCCGTTTATGTTAATCCCAATTTGTCGGTTAACTTTATGAGGGAAGCATCTTTAACTACAAGCTTTGTAAGCCACCACAAGCCTTATAAGCCACAAGTGTGTGATTTGTGGATGTGTTGATACTGACGCTGAGGCAGCGACCACAATACTCGAGTAACGACGGATGTAGCTCGTCAGATAAGGGACACTTGATACATCTCGCATTTAGGAACTCACTGCAATAAATAGAAATATAGGAGCCCAGCGTTGCGCCAACTGATCCATGGTGATACAATGTTAGAGCATACAAACAGTATGTAAATAAGACTTACAATGTGGGTTATGGTCATTCTCTCTTATTTACACTCGCTGGACCATGCTGTGTAGGTCGTCCACTTGCTGGACCATGCTGTGTAGGTCATCCACTCGCTGGACCATGCTGTGTAGGTCCTCCAGTCGCTGGACCATGCTGTGTAGGTCCTCCAGTCGCTGGACCATGCTGTGTAGGTCCTCCAGTCGCTGGACCATGCTGTGTAGGTCCTCCAGTCGCTGGACCATGCTGTGTAGGTCCTCCACTCGCTGGACCATGCTGTGTAGGTCCTCCACTCGCTGGACCATGCTGTGTAGGTCCTCCACTGCTGGCCATGCTGAGTCCTCCACTGCTGGACCCTGTGTAGGTCCTCCACTCGCTGGACCATGCTGTGTAGGTCCTCCACTCGCTGGACCATGCTGTGTAGGTCCTCCACTCGCTGGACCATGCTGTGTAGGTCCTCCACTCGCTTTTTCATTCCCACTTATGTTTAAAACTACCCAAGATATTCGCTTCAATAACGCTACTCGGCACTTTGTTCCATTCATCTATTACTGCTGGCAGACCAGTGCTTTCTACATCGTTTCTAAATCCATTTCAAATCCATTTCTGCGGCTTCTGTCTTGTTTCGATATTTTTAGCGCCTCTTTCCCCATTTTCCCTCACCAAGTTATGGGAACCCAGAGAAGAAAATACATTCACTGCCGTTCATTCAATTAGAGTATTGCCAGAAGTGCGCTCAAATTACAATTAAAATGACTCTGAATAGCAACATCATCGCTCATCCTTCAGGTGCAGGCACTGTACTTGCCACCCCCAGAACTACAACATTCCCACCTATCCTTGAGATGCAGGCACTGTACTTGCCACCCCCAGAACTACAACATTCCCACCTATCCTTGAGATGCAGGCACTGTACTTGCCACCCCCAGAACTACAACATTCCCACCTATCCTTGAGATGCAGGCACTGTACTTGCCACCCCCAGAACTACAACATTCCCACCTATCCTTGAGATGCAGGCTCTGTATTTGTCACCCCAGAACTACAACATTCCCACCTATCCTTGAGATGCAGGCTCTGTATTTATCACCCCAGAACTACAACATTCCCACCTATCCTTGAGATGCAGGCTCTGTATTTGCCACCCCCAGAACTACAACATTCCCACCTATCCTTGAGATGCAGGCTCTGTATTTGTCACCGGAAAACTACAACATTCCCACCTATCCTTGAGATGCAGGCACTGTACTTGCCACCCCCAGAACTACAACATTCCCACCTATCCTTGAGATGCAGGCACTGTATTTGTCACCCCAGAACTACAACATTCCCACATATCCTTGAGATGCAGGCTCTGTATTTGTCACCCCAGAACTACAACATTCCCACCTATCCTTGAGATGCAGGCTCTGTATTTGTCACCCCAGAACTACAACATTCCCACCTATCCTTGAGATGCAGGCACTGTACTTGCCACCCCCAGAACTACAACATTCCCACCTATCCTTGAGATGCAGGCACTGTATTTGTCACCCCAGAACTACAACATTCCCACCTATCCTTGAGATGCAGGCTCTGTATTTGTCACCCCAGAACTACAACATTCCCACCTATCCTTGAGATGCAGGCTCTGTATTTGTCACCCCAGAACTACAACATTCCCACCTATCCTTGAGATGCAGGCACTGTACTTGCCACCCCCAGAACTACAACATTCCCACCTATCCTTGAGATGCAGGCACTGTACTTGCCACCCCCAGAACTACAACATTCCCACCTATCCTTGAGATGCAGGCACTGTATTTGTCACCCCAGAACTACAACATTCCCACCTATCCTTGAGATGCAGGCTCTGTATTTATCACCCCAGAACTACAACATTCCCACCTATCCTTGAGATGCAGGCACTGTATTTGTCACCCCAGAACTACAACATCCCACCTATCCTTGAGATGCAGGCTCTGTATTTGTCACCCCAGAACTACAACATTCCCACTCATCCTTTAGGTGCAGACACTGTACTTCCCACTAGAACTACATCATCTCATCCATCCTTCAGGTGCGTACATCTAGCTTGTTAGTGAGAGGCAACTACCACTATACATCAAGCTTGTTAGTGAGAGGCAACTACCACCATACATTAAGCTTGTTAGTGAGAGGCAACTACCACCATACATTAAGCTTGTTAGTGAGAGGCAACTACCACCATACATTGAGCTTGTTAGTGAGAGTCAACTACCACCATACATTGAGCTTGTTAGTGAGAGGCAACTACCACCATACATTAAGCTTGTTAGTGAGAGGCAACTACCACCATACATTGAGCTTGTTAGTGAGAGTCAACTACCACCATACATTAAGCTTGTTTGTGAGAGGCAACTACCACCATACATTAAGCTTGTTAGTGAGAGGCAACTACCACCATACATAAAGCTTGTTAGTGAGAGGCAACTACCACCATACATAAAGCTTGTCAGTGAGAGGCAACTACCACCATACATTAAGCTTGTTAGTGAGAGGCAACTACCACCATACATTAAGCTTGTTAGTGAGAGGCAACTACCACCATACATTAAGCTTGTTATTGAGAGGCAACTACCACCATACATTGAGCTTGTTAGGGAGAGGCAACTACCACCATACATTAAGCTTGTTAGTGAGAGGCAACTACCACCATACATTGAGCTTGATAGTGAGAGGCAACTACCACCATACATTGAGCTTGATAGTGAGAGGCAACTACCACCATACTTTAAGCTTGTTAGTGAGAGGCAACTACCACCATACATTGAGCTTGTCAGTGAGAGGCAACTACCACCATACATTGAGCTTGATAGTGAGAGGCAACTACCACCATACATTAAGCTTGTTAGTGAGAGGCAACTACCACCATACATAAAGCTTGTCAGTGAGAGGCAACTACCACCATACATAAAGCTTGTCAGTGAGAGGCAGCCATCATGGACGAGGGTGGATGGATGGTGTGGGAATAACAAGCTCACTGCTTCACTTGGTGAAAGTAATATATAATGGTGATGGTTTCACCATAAAGACAGGTTGTTACCAAAAGACCTTCAACTACAGTGTTCTACAAGGATACGCCATTACAGCTGCACTCTGTTACATAGATGGTATTGCTCGTTTATACAAAGATTTAGATGACATGACTATATATATATATATATATACCGTTTATCCTACAAGCTGAAGCATAATCCCAGATGCAGGATATCCGTTCCTTATTTGTTCTAATTATTCGTAAATATAGGTTAATTTACGTTAACTTAACCTTATCTACAATAAAAAAAATAACTTTTGTAGAGGCTTAATTGTACAGAAATCGTCCAACTGTACAACATGTAAAAACGTACGTTTACTTTATAGAACAGGATGGTACATGAGTGAGTAACGTCCAGTGTAATATTGTGATGAAGTATGATAGGTAAATATACCTAGCAGCACACTGCTGGTGTATCCACTTTTGATTGTCATACAGTGTTCACTTCCTCCTCGCTGGGCACTTTATTACATATATTGTCATTAAATATAAATCATTTACCAATATTTTGTGTAATCAATGAAGTATATACACGAGGTCCATCTTGCGGTGTATACACAACAAGAGACGCATCTCACTGTGTATATCCTAATATAGTGTAATCATTATTTCAGTGTTAGTGATGGGGCGTTGCGAGGTCATACCTGTGACCAGTTTCCAGGGTGGTGGTGACCCACAGTTCTGGCTGGGGCCACACCTGTCTGTCTAGTTCACGACTGTTACATCCATCCTCGCAAATTCTACATGGATCTCTCACATACAGTTTGCAGCAACTTTTCTGATTTACGTTGTGTACGTTACGTTTACTTTAGATTGTCCTCATTAATTACAATTAACCAGTTATACCACAACGACAATAAAAAACGATTTGACTCGCAAACAGAAAACGGAGACCCGAGAGCTGTAGAAAAACATCTCAGATAATTGTAAACCTAATTTTTAAAGAGGGTAGACGGGTAAGCCAGTGGAAGGCTTCGGTCAGATGACCAAAATCTCCAGCGGCGGGTCGTCATATGACAAAGTCCCGCTTCAGGAAACACTTGTCCTGTTTCCTGACAAACCTTACCTAACCTAATCTTAGTTAACTGTTTAAGACATAGTAAACAGTCACCCGTTTGACTGACTTAGCAACAGTGATACACTTTTACTAAGTGGACGTGTTGATCAACGTTGAGAACTCTCTACCACAACCTTGCCAGCTCACCACACTCATGTCAACACTGGTAACCCAATATAGTGTATGTACTTTAATACACAGAGGGAAGTGGACTGCTTCCTGTTGCAAGTGTCTGATTAATAAGTTTATGATGTAGGCCTGTGACTCGCTGCCACCAGCACCATGGTTGTGATGTAGGCCTGTGACTCGCTACCACCAGCACCATGGTTGTGATGTAGGCCTGTGACTCGCTACCACCAGCACCATGGTTGTGATGTAGGCCTGTGACTCGCTACCACCAGCACCATGGTTGTGATGTAGGCCTGTGACTCGCTACCACCAGCACCATGGTTGTGATGTAGGCCTGTGACTCGCTACCACCAGCACCATGGTTGTGATGTAGGCCTGTGACTCGCTACCACCAGCACCATGGTTGTGATGTAGGCCTGTGACTCGCTACCACCAGCACCATGGTTGTGATGTAGGCCTGTGACTCGCTACCACCAGCACCATGGTTGTGATGTAGGCCTGTGACTCGCTACCACCAGCACCATGGTTGTGATGTAGGCCTGTGACTCGCTACCACCAGCACCATGGTTGTGATGTAGGCCTGTGACTCGCTACCACCAGCACCATGGTTGTGATGTAGGCCTGTGACTCGCTACCACCAGCACCATGGTTGTGATGTAGGCCTGTGACTCGCTACCACCAGCACCATGGTTGTGATGTAGGCCTGTGACTCGCTACCACCAGCACCATGGTTGTGATGTAGGCCTGTGACTCGCTACCACCAGCACCATGGTTGTGATGTAGGCCTGTGACTCGCTACCACCAGCACCATGGTTGTGATGTAGGCCTGTGACTCGCTACCACCAGCACCATGGTTGTGATGTAGGCCTGTGACTCGCTACCACCAGCACCATGGTTGTGATGTAGGCCTGTGACTCGCTACCACCAGCACCATGGTTGTGATGTAGGCCTGTGACTCGCTACCACCAGCACCATGGTTGTGATGTAGGCCTGTGACTCGCTACCACCAGCACCATGGTTGTGATGTAGGCCTGTGACTCGCTACCACCAGCACCATGGTTGTGATGTAGGCCTGTGACTCGCTACCACCAGCACCATGGTTGTGATGTAGGCCTGTGACTCGCTACCACCAGCACCATGGTTGTGATGTAGGCCTGTGACTCGCTGCCACCAGCACCATGGTTGTGATGTAGGCCTGTGACTCGCTACCACCAGCACCATGGTTGTGATGTAGGCCTGTGACTCGCTCCACCAGCACCATGGTTGTGATGTAGGCCTGTGACTCGCTACCACCAGCACCATGGTTGTGATGTAGGCCTGTGACTCGCTACCACCAGCACCATGGTTGTGATGTAGGCCTGTGACTCGCTACCACCAGCACCATGGTTGTGATGTAGGCCTGTGACTCGCTACCACCAGCACCATGGTTGTGATGTAGGCCTGTGACTCGCTGCCACCAGCACCATGGTTGTGATGTAGGCCTGTGACTCGCTACCACCAGCACCATGGTTGTGATGTAGGCCTGTGACTCGCTACCACCAGCACCATGGTTGTGATGTAGGCCTGTGACTCGCTCCACCAGCACCATGGTTGTGATGTAGGCCTGTGACTCGCTACCACCAGCACCATGGTTGTGATGTAGGCCTGTGACTCGCTACCACCAGCACCATGGTTGTGATGTAGGCCTGTGACTCGCTACCACCAGCACCATGGTTGTGATGTAGGCCTGTGACTCGCTGCCACCAGCACCATGGTTGTGATGTAGGCCTGTGACTCGCTGCCACCAGCACCATGGTTGTGATGTAGGCCTGTGACTCGCTACCACCAGCACCATGGTTGTGATGTAGGCCTGTGACTCGCTACCACCAGCACCATGGTTGTGATGTAGGCCTGTGACTCGCTACCACCAGCACCATGGTTGTGATGTAGGCCTGTGACTCGCTCCACCAGCACCATGGTTGTGATGTAGGCCTGTGACTCGCTGCCACCAGCACCATGGTTGTGATGTAGGCCTGTGACTCGCTACACCAGCACCATGGTTGTGATGTAGGCCTGTGACTCGCTACCACCAGCACCATGGTTGTGATGTAGGCCTGTGACTCGCTACCACCAGCACCATGGTTGTGATGTAGGCCTGTGACTCGCTACCACCAGCACCATGGTTGACCAGTGAAAAGAATTTTTCAACGGCAAAATGTCAAACAAAAAAATCGTTCAAAATTAAATATTGCTGTGCTATATTTCTGTATTACCATGTATAACAAGACAGTCTGGTCTCAGACCAGACTTCAGAACAGGAACAATACACACACAACCCGCACATATAAAAGGGAGGAGCTTACGACGACGTTTCGGCCCCGACTTGTTGTGTGTGTATTGTTCCAGTCACGGTATTGTGCCTTTTTTGTTATTTAAGTCACAGGAATATACCAAGAATGAGGCGTATCCCCCGACACATGCGGCCGCCGCCGCCGCCGCCGCCGCCGCCACACACCACCACCACCACGCCACCACCACCACCACCGCCACCACCACCGCCGCCACCACCATCACCGTCACCACCGTACGCGCCGCGCCGCCGCCGCCGCCACCACCACCACCACCGCCGCCACCACCACCACCACCACCACCACCACCGCCGCCACCACCACCACCGTCACCACCGTCGCCGCCGCCGCCGCTTCGTCAAAATAACAAACCAACATAAAAAGAAACAAAATTTAACAAGTGTAACGAAAGAAAGAAATAACAAAAATAAGAACAAGTTCAATAAAAGCAATATGAACAAAAAGGATAAAACCGCAAACAAGAACAATAGCAAAAACTATAAAAGCAACAAGACCGCCACAAACTTCCCTCAACATTGCTGCTTGACGCTGCCAGATCAATTCTCAATATATCTCCAACTGGCTCATCAACTGATTTATAAATATATTATTATTATTATTATTATTGAAAATCGCTAAACATGTTGAGGTGATACGCCTAGAGAATAATATAATTAAGTTTGATCCGAGGAAGGGGATATCAGAAACACGGCTGGAACCAGTGTAGCAGCCTTCAAGAGGAAACTGGACAAGTATCTTCACCAGGTGCCAGATCAACCAGGCTGTGATGGATATGTAGGGCAGCGGGCCTCCAGCAGCAACAGCCTGGTTGACCAGGCAAGCACCAGACGAGCCTGGCCCATGACCGGGCTCAGAGAGTAGAGAAACTCGAAATTCTTCAAAGGTATATCAAAGGTATAGCTGGAGTTCCTTGTCAGGAGCATCAAGACAGCCTCACTGAAGGGACTAAGCCTCAAGGAGGGAAGGGGGGGGTCTTCAAGACAATTTTTTTTTAAATTTTCCTATTTATTCTTTTGATTTTTTTTCTGAAAGTGTGCATATATGGGAATATGATGCTGTAGAAGGTTCATGGTGATACCCATCAAAAAAAAATCTGGTGTGTCAACACTGATGCAAATGCATAGGACAGTTCAACATAGCAAAAGTGTTGCAGATGATTGCATTCGATTAAAAATCTGTTAACCGAATTGTCCACGTTCATGAAAAGTATAAAAATACATCGTATTAAACATCTGAAAATTATGAAAATGTAAAAAAAAAAAAATTTTGAGTGATTTTCATCACAAAGAAAAAACAAGTGAAGAACAGTATCTTTTATAAGAAATAATTTTAATGATTGTTGCATAAATAATGAAGCTACAACTGCAAATATCCAAATTTTTCTTCTAAATCACCCATTTGTACCTCAAACTGGTGCATAATTGTATACACTAAAATAAGACGTATTGGACAAACTGTCCACAATATACCAAAACCCACATAAAATATATTATTATTAGAAAGGCAAAATTATCTGTCAGATTTTGAAATTTCCAATAATTCGACTTAGAAAAATTATGAACAGAATTTCAACACCAAAATATTCCTTGAATTATGGGACTTATATATATATATATATATATATATATATATATATATATATATATATATATATATATATATATATATATATATATATATATCTATATATATATATATATATAAAATTTTTTTTTTTTTTGCACTAACCACACCGCCTTCACTAACCAGCACACACTCACTCGTCTTGGTTGACGGCCTTATTCCGTGAAGGATACTTGAAGGATAAGTTGTGTGTGTGTGTGTGTGTAAGGAGGAAGAGCGACCCTGCCAGAATGTTGAAAGATGTCGAGTGTGATCCAGGTATTCTAGCAAGGAGAAACCAGTAGCTTTGAAGTAGAGCAGATATTCTTAAGTACACGATGTAAGATATTGGGACAGATGGTCAGAAAAGGATACAGTACCTGGAGACACACTAACAAAAGACAGTCTTGTATTAAAAAAGGTAATGGGCAGTTTTCGGATTTTTTTTCAAAAATGGTTTCACCTTTCCTTTTTTTTTTTCAAGGCAACAGAGATATGGGAAAAACGTGGTATATGACATCGACAAGTTGTGTTATAGACAAGTAAGCAAATGCTTATCACATGAATATTGTTCAGTCGTGGGACTTTGACTCCAAACTTACATTAATCAAAGGCCAAGGACTGAAACGTTACCATAATAAAATATAGGTGTTTGATCATGTATTATGAACTACAATACGAGGTACTATCAAGAATGTTCCTGGACTGCAGCAGAAAAAAGTATATATGCTTATCTAATCACCTAGTTGAAGTCTCCCTGGAAGTACTCTCATGAGTACTCTCCTGAGAAGTGGCGGAGGCAATGATCCCAGCTCCTCTGTCACTTCTCTAAACATTTCTGGAACTCTTCTTTCCTAACAGCGTCTAGCGCGGCCCTCGAGTCTGCTCGAATCTCCTTCACGTCGTTACAACACTGCTCTGAGTGTCATTTTTATTTTTTTGGGAAGAGAAGGAAGTCACTGGGAACTAGTTCTGGGGAGGAGGGGGAGTAGTTTTGGCGAAAAAACGATGTTGTTTCTGGTCTTGAGTTAACAGTCAGGTCACAAATTTCACAGCCACTCACCTCACGTTTAATTTTTAAGTCAAAATGCTTTGACTCGACCCATAAGAATTTCCCACAGCACTTGCAGTGTCCTGGATTCTCTGAGAATGATCCTCACTTTTTCAATATTGCCGTCTGTTTTTGACATTGATGAACGACGAAAGTGTTCATCATCAACAATTGATCTCTGTCCTGCTCTGAATTGAGAAAATTATTGGAAACAGCTTGTCCAACCCATTGCTTTATTACCAGATGCATTTTGAGAGTTTCATTAATCATTGTCCTGCCCTTGAAACAGAATTTTACACACACACACACACACACACGCCAAGTAAACAAAGAGATTAGTTGAAGAGCTAGAAACGAGTATGCACAGTTACGGAGGGAGGCCCAGAAACAGTACGAAAATGACATAGCATCGAAAGTCAAGTCTGACCCGAAACTGATGTACAGTCACATAAGAAGGAAGACAACAGTCAAGGACCAGGTGATAAGGCTGAGGAGAGAAGATGGGGAACTCACAAGTAATGATCAAGAGGTGTGTGAGGAGCTCAACTCGAGGTTTA
The DNA here is from genome assembly GCA_009830355.1 of Cherax destructor. NCBI lineage: Eukaryota > Metazoa > Arthropoda > Malacostraca > Decapoda > Parastacidae > Cherax > Cherax destructor. The sequence goes on from WNWK01001342.1 coordinate 78,469, forward strand.
AGGAAGTATTCACAGTGGAGGCAGGAAGGCAGCTGGGTAGACAGGACGGGGTGCGTCACCAACAAGGGATGTATCAAGTGCTGGAGGGCATACACACAACTGAGGGGGAGGTGAAGTAGTTACTCAGTGACCTTGATACCTCAAAGGCGATGGGTCCGGACAATATCTCCCCGTGGGTCCTTCAGGAAGGAGCTGAGGTTCTGAGTGTGCCACTTACCATTATATTCAACACATCCCTTGAAACTGGGCAGCTACCTGAGGTATGGAAAAAGGCCAACGTAGTCCCCATCTTTAAAAAAAAGAGACAGAAAAGAGGCACTAAACTGTAGACCGGTGTCACTTACGTGTATAGTGTGCAAAGTCTTGGAGAAAATCATCAGGAAAAGAATGGTGGAGCATCTGGAGCAGAACAGGATAATCAACGCCAGACAGCACGGATTCAGGGAAGGCAAATCCTGTGTAACAAACCTCCTGGAGTTCTTTGATAAAGTAACAGAGGTAAGGCAAGAGAGAGAAGGGTGAGTTGACTGCATTTTCCTGGACTGCAGGAAGGCCTTCGACACAGTTCCTCATATGAAATTAGTAAAGAAGTTGGAAGACCAAGCGTGTATAACAGGAAGGGCACTGGAATGGATCAGGGAATACCTCACAGGGAGGCAATAACGGGTCATGGTGCGTGATGAGGTATCGCAGTGGGCGCCTGTGACGAGCGGTGTACCGCAGGGGTCAGTCCTAGGACCAGTGCTATTCTTAGTATATGTGAATGACATGATGGACGGGATAGATTCAGAAGTGTCTCTGTTCGCAGATTATGTGAAATTAATGAGGAGAATCACATCGGATGAAGACCAAGCAGGACTTCAAACAGACCTGGACAAGCTTGACATCTCGTCTAGCAACTGGCTTCTCGAATTTAACCCCACCAAATGCAAAGTCATGAAGATCGGAGAAGGGCAAAGAAGACCGCTGACAGAGTACAGGCTAGGTGGACAAAGGCTACAAACCTCATCAAAGGAGAAAGATCTTGGGGTGAGTATAACGCCAAGCACGTCTCCGGAAACACCCATCAACCAGATAACTACTGCAGCATATGGGCGACTGGCAAACCTAAGATTAGCGTTCCGTTACCTTAACAAGGAATCGTTCAAGACACTGTACACCGTGTACGTCAGACCCATACTAGAGTATGCAGCACCAGTCTGGAACCCACACCTGGTAAAGCACATAAAGAAATTAAGAGAAAGTGCAAAGGTTTGCGACAAGGCTAGTTCCACAACTTAGGGGACTGTCCTATGAAGAAAGGTTGAGGGAAATAGGACTAACAACACTGGAGGACAGAAGGGTTAGAGGAGACATGATAACGACATACAAAATACTACGGGGGAATCGACAAGGTAGATAGTGACAGGATGTTCCTGAGGGAACACAGAAGCATTTCTTCAGCCATAGAGTAGTTAGGAAGTGGAATAGTCTAGCGAACGATATAGTGGAGGCGGGAACCATACATAGTTAACAAGGAATCGTTCAAGACACTGTACACCGTGTACGTCAGGCCCATACTAGAGTATGCAGCACCAGTCTGGAACCCACACCTGGTCAAGCACGTCAAGAAATTAGAGGAATTGACAAGGTAGATAGTGACAGGATGTTACAGAGAGGGAACACAGAAACAAGGGGACACAACTAGACTATTCCACTTCCTAACTACTCTATGGCTGAAGAAATGCTTTCTAACATCCCTTTGACTCATCTGAGTCTTCAGCTTCCAGTTGTGTCCCCTTGTTTCTGTGTTCCCTCTCTGGAACATCCTGGCACTATCTACCTGGTCGATTCTCCCTGCTCATGGAGCAGGGAGAGCAGAGACCCAGTAGCGGACAACGAAGAGGCGGGGCCAGGAGCTGAGTCTCGACCCCTGCAATTAGGGGAGTACACACACACACACACACACACACACACACACGCATATATGGCATGGTGGCTAGCGCTCTTGCTTCACGCACGGAGGGCCCGGGTTCGATTCCCGGCGGGGCCGAAACATTTCGAAGTGTTTCCTTACACACACACACACACACACACACACACACACACATACATACAACAGGCCTAGTGTCTAATGAACATGTGCCTAGGACAAAATGGTAACTAACACACACACACACACACACACACACACACACACACACACACACACACACACACACACACACACACACACACACACACACACACACACACACACACTACCTACCTACCTACCTACAACCACAAATAGATGAGTACACACTTTAAAGGTTCCATCTTATTGCACAAAAAAAAATGTTAGCCTCACAGGAATGACCGACCGCACTGAAATTCGCCACATACTACACAAAAAGGAGTGTAATGCGCACCACAATCTACACCGCCGCCACAATTCACCCAGGAAGCACGCGAAAATTCGAGTCCAGGAACTTTTTGATAGCACCTCGTAGAGATTCCTGGGAAGAAGGAAAAGCGAGGTGAGAAGCAGTAGTATGGAAGAGGAATGATTCAATTTGATGGTTGGCCACGACGCCTTGCTTTGTTCAAAAACACTATTACCTGAGGCTTCGTTAATGGATTTCCGTTGTGTAGAAAGTTCACTTTATCAACAATCACTGCTTCATCCAGTGTACGGGAAAATTCGCAGGGCATAAAAGCATCACATACAGTCGAGGTGAATGTACCGGGTTATATGAAATTCCAGTGGAGATTATGTTCAATTTGTCATAGAAACTGATAGAACCTGTGAACACGCATAAACGAACACAAATATGTTTTCAAAACGGTTTGAAAAACGCTGTTGTTGCACACCATAACTCGCATAACCTCTGGCGCAACGTTTGGGCATATCCTACTTCAGCTATCTTAGTGAGGGCCGCCCACTGTGACGATGCCTTCAACTGCTGCATCTCAAGTGTCTCCTATATAATCGATCACCTTCCTGCACATACTTCAGATTCATCAAGACTTCTGAGATGAACACCATCTAGGATGGGGGACTGATTACCTCGACTTCTATTGTCTCCATTTTCAACATCTTGAAATTACCTCTCTTTTGAACTTATTAAGCCATTAGTTGGTGTTATACGTCTTATTCATCAACTTTTCGGTATATAAACTATTGCCACCAGAACCGTGTTCATTACAAATTCCAACACTATTCTTCAGAACAAAGGAAGTTTTCAATTAGCTAAGAAGCCTCTGGCGATAGAGGTGTTGAACAAAGCATATCGTGGCCAACGAATCAAATTGAATCATCTTCACCTCTCTGCCGCACCTCACTCTCCCTTCTCCCGCCTATTTATTTATTATTCTCTCCCCAGGTATGTCTGTTGACTTGAAAATGACCTATATATCAGTAAAACATTTTCTTTAATAAAGTTTCTTGTAAACTGTGTCAGTTTATATGACATCTGTGGATATTCATAAAGCAATTGTTATCAGGATTAGTCTTGTGTTGAGTTAGTGCTGGAGTTCAGTGACAGGGCGACGTAAAGCGTGAGACTGTAAGCAGGTATTTTACATTGTTCCTCACTACACAGATCCATTAACTGGAGAAGCTTGCGCTGATGGCCGCCAACACATCACTGGATTTAAGAATACCTAAGGGTATTGAAGACGTACCTTGTGTGTATGCGTGTGAGAGTGATAGAATGAGATAGTGAGAATGAGATAGTGAGAGTGAGAGATGGTCTTGGAGGAAGGTCAGTCAAGTTGTGAGGGCCATGTGTTCCTGTGAGGCGCTAACAGCAACAGCTTGACTGATCAAGCAGTTAGCAATAAGGTCCAGTCTCTGCGTAGCTTGCAGGGTAGAAGAACCCACAAAACAGGGTACAGGTATGCCACGGGTATAAAGATGGACTAATGTGACGAGTGGGATCCCACATAGGTCAGTACTGAGACCAATATTGTTATATATAATTAAAATGCCTGATTACTGTTCCTGGTATGCTACAGTAATCAACATGACAGAATGTATAGTCCGTTGTATCACTAATTACAGAGAATGCATTTCTAATGAGAAGAAATGTGACGCAAGGGAAGGCTACAAAATAATCTGTAAAAACTGCAACAGCAAGTGCATCAGCAGCAAGTGCATCAGCAGCAAGTGCATCAGCAGCAAGTGCATCAGCAGCAAGTGCATCAGCAGCAAGTGCATCAGCAGCAAGTGCATTAGCAGCATGTACAAGGTTATGAGACTTGGGAAAGGAGGCGTACAAGACTGACTCAGGACTGAGGTTAAATACCTGAGGCGTACAAGACTGACTCAGGACTGAGGTTAAATACCTGAGGCGTACAAGACTGACTCAGGACTGAGGTTAAATACCTGAGGCGTACAAGACTGACTCAGGACTGAGGTTAAATACCTGAGGCGTACAAGACTGACTCGGACTGAGTTAAATACCTGAGCGTACAAGACTGACTCAGGACTGAGGTTAAATACCTGAGGCGTACAAGACTGACTCAGGACTGAGGTTAAATACCTGAGGCGTACAAGACTGACTCAGGACTGAGGTTAAATACCTGAGGCGTACAAGACTGACTCAGGACTGAGGTTAAATACCTGAGGCGTACAAGACTGACTCAGGACTGAGGTTAAATACCTGAGGCGTACAAGACTGACTCAGGACTGAGGTTAAATACCTGAGGCGTACAAGACTGACTCGGGACTGAGGTTAAATACCTGAGGCGTACAAGACTGACTCGGGACTGAGGTTAAATACCTGAGGCGTACAAGACTGACTCAGGACTGAGGTTAAATACCTGAGGCGTACAAGACTGACTCAGGACTGAGGTTAAATACCTGAGGCGTACAAGACTGACTCAGGACTGAGGTTAAATACCTGAGGCGTACAAGACTGACTCAGGACTGAGGTTAAATACCTGAGGCGTACAAGACTGACTCAGGACTGAGGTTAAATACCTGAGGCGTACAAGACTGACTCAGGACTGAGGTTAAATACCTGAGGCGTACAAGACTGACTCAGGACTGAGGTTAAATACCTGAGGCGTACAAGACTGACTCAGGACTGAGGTTAAATACCTGAGGCGTACAAGACTGACTCAGGACTGAGGTTAAATACCTGAGGCGTACAAGACTGACTCAGGACTGAGGTTAAATACCTGAGGCGTACAAGACTGACTCAGGACTGAGGTTAAATACCTGAGGCGTACAAGACTGACTCAGGACTGAGGTTAAATACCTGAGGCGTACAAGACTGACTCGGACTGAGGTTAAATACCTGAGGCGTACAAGACTGACTCGGGACTGAGGTTAAATACCTGAGGCGTACAAGACTGACTCAGGACTGAGGTTAAATACCTGAGGCGTACAAGACTGACTCGGGACTGAGGTTAAATACCTGAGGCGTACAAGACTGACTCGACTGAGGTTAAATACCTGAGGCGTACAAGACTGACTCGGGACTGAGGTTAAATACCTGAGGCGTACAAGACTGACTCGGGACTGAGGTTAAATACCTGAGGCGTACAAGACTGACTCGGGACTGAGGTTAAATACCTGAGGCGTACAAGACTGACTCGGGACTGAGGTTAAATACCTGAGGCGTACAAGACTGACTCGGGACTGAGGTTAAATACCTGAGGCGTACAAGACTGACTCGGGACTGAGGTTAAATACCTGAGGCGTACAAGACTGACTCGGGACTGAGGTTAAATACCTGAGGCGTACAAGACTGACTCGGGACTGAGGTTAAATACCTGAGGCGTACAAGACTGACTCAGGGCTGAGGTTAAATACCTGAGGCGTACAAGACTGACTCAGGGCTGAGGTTAAATACCTGAGGCGTACAAGACTGACTCAGGGCTGAGGTTAAATACCTGAGGCGTACAACTGACTAGGGCTGAGGTTAATACCTGAGGCGTACAAGACTGACTCAGGGCTGAGGTTAAATACCTGAGGCGTACATCACTGAAATAACTGTGGCAGCACATGCGCCAACATCGAACACAACACCGTCATTGACAAACCTGAGTCTGAAACCACCTCACATAAGTAGGGTCATACTAGAGTAGGAAGCACCAGTGTAAATCCCACAGACATGCTGGAGAGGATGGAAAAATTGAGCGACTTTGCACAACATAGCGCAATGCACGTAGCTGAAAATGTCATATAAATCTGAGAGAAGCTATTGCCAGCGTAGCACTTTTTGTACCAGTGTAGCATTTTTTGTACCAGTGTAGCATTTTTTGTACCAGTGTAGCATTTTTTGTACCAGTGTAGCATTTTTTGTACCAGTGTATCATTTATTGTACCAGTGTAGCACTTCTTGTACCAGCGTAGTACGTACTCTTGTACCAGCGTAGTACGTACTCTTCTTGTTACAGCGTTGTACATACTCTTCTTGTACCAGCGTAGTACGTACTCTTGTACCAGCGTAGTACGTACTCTTGTACCAGCGTAGTACGTACTCTTGTACCAGCGTAGTACGTACTCTTGTACCAGCGTAGTACGTACTCTTGTACCAGCGTAGTACGTACTCTTGTACCAGCGTAGTAGGTACTCTTGTACCAGCGTAGTAGGTACTCTTCTTGTACCAGCGTTGTACATACTCTTCTTGTACTAGCGTAGTACGTACTCTTGTACTAGCGTAGTACGTACTCTTGTACCAGCGTAGTACGTACTCTTGTACCAGCGTAGTACGTACTCTTGTACTAGCGTAGTACGTACTCTTGTACCAGCGTAGTACGTACTCTTGTACCAGCGTAGTACGTACTCTTCTTGTACCAGCGTTGTACATACTCTTCTTGTACTAGCGTAGTACGTACTCTTGTACCAGCGTAGTACGTACTCTTGTACCAGCGTAGTACGTACTCTTGTACCAGCGTAGTACGTACTCTTGTAACAGCGTAGTACGTACTCTTGTACTAGCGTAGTACGTACTCTTGTACCAGCTTAGTACGTACTCTTGTACCAGCGTAGTACGTACTCTTGTACCAGCGTAGTACGTACTCTTGTACCAGCGTAGTACGTACTCTTGTACCAGCGTAGTACGTACTCTTCTTGTACCAGCGTAGTACGTACTCTTCTTGTATCAGCGTAGTACGTACTCTTCTTGTATCAGCGTAGTACGTACTCTTCTTGTACCAGCGTAGTGCTTGTACCACTTACGCTGGTACAAGCAGAGTATTATCTACCCCAGCCCTAGGTGCTGGGGTAGGCTTGACTCACCAAGCGTGTGTACGCGCTTTTGTGTGTGGGGGAGGGGGGAGTGGAGAGAGAGAGAGCAGGTCGTAGAGCTGACTTAACTCAGTCCTCACACAGCTCTTGCCTCGATCACGCGCACCTACCTACCGCATTTCGCGCGCACATCCCATGCACTGGTACATACTCTCTTACTAGTCTAAATATCTACCTGCCACCTTTCGTACCTCCTTTTCCTATATTCTCAATTCCCTTATCTACCTACCTCCGTCCCTATTTCTTTCCTTATCTATTCCAATATTCTTACCTCGACGTCTTTCCCTCCCTCCATTCTTAATCTCCCTCCACTCCTTACTTTCCTATTTACTCACCTATCTACCTCTCCTCTACGAACCTCGTGTAGTGTGACTACGTAACACATTTGTTCTGCTGCAAAATATACATAGAAGTTTCTACAGTTTTCTGGCAATTGTTTCATCAGTGTACCACTGGGAATATCGTCAGTGTAGAAGTGTACAATCAATGTACCACTGGGAATATCGTCAGTGTACAAGTGTACAATCAGTGTACCACTGGGAATATCGTCAGTGTAGAAGACAAGTGTAGCAACAGTGTTCCACTGGGAATATCGTCAGTGTAGCAACAGTGTACCACTGAGAATATGGTCATTGTAGAAGACAAGTGTAGCAACAGTATACCACTGGGAATATCGTCAGTGTAGCAACAGTGTACCACTGAGAATATGGTCATTGTAGAAGACAAGTGTAGCAACAGTATACCACTGGGAATATCGTCAGTGTAGCAACAGTGCACTGGGAATATCGTCAGTGTAGCAACAGTGTACCACTGGGAATATCGTCAGTGTAGCAACAGTGTACCACTGGGAATATCGTCAGTGTAGCAACAGTGTACCACTGGGAATATCGTCAGTGTAGCAACAGTGTACCACTGGGAATATCGTCAGTGTAGCAACAGTGTACCACTGGGAATATCGTCAGTGTAGCAACAGTGTACCACTGGGAATATCGTCAGTGTAGCAACAGTGTACCACTGGGAATATCGTCAGTGTAGCAACAGTGTACCACTGGGAATATCGTCAGTGTAGCAACAGTGTACCACTGGGAATATCGTCAGTGTAGCAACAGTGTCCCACTGGGAATATCGTCAGTGTAGCACATTGACTTGGAATATCGTCAGTGTAGCAACAGTGTACCACTGGGAATATCGTCAGTGTAGCAACAGTGTACCACTGAGAATATGGTCATTGTAGAAGACAAGTGTAGCAACAGTATACCACTGGAAATATCGTCAGTGTAGCAACAGTGTACCACTGATAATATCGTCAGTGTAGCAACAGTGTACCACTGGGAATATCGTCAGTGTAGCAACAGTGTACCACTGGGAATATCGTCAGTGTAGCAACAGTGTACCACTGGGAATATCGTCAGTGTAGCAACAGTGTACCACTGGGAATATCGTCAGTGTAGGCCACTAGGTACCATAGAGATATATCGTCAGTGTAGCAACAGTGTACCACTGTGAATATCGTCAGTGTAGCAACAGTGTACCACTGAGAATATGGTCATTGTAGAAGACAATTTTCAACAGTGTACCACTGGGAATATCGTCAGTGTAGCAACAGTATACCACTGGGAATCATATCGTCATTGGGGATTTATTAATTACTAAAACGTGAAAGATCTTAAGAAATTGAAGTGATCTATGTTAGTGGAATGCGCAACGGACAGTGTGTTGACCGTTAGTGAAATACGCATCTGATAGCGTATTCTATGTTAGTAAAATACGCATCTGACAGTGTAAACACAGGAGAGGCAAGTGAGTTTTATAAAACAGCTGTGTGATGCGTGGAGCAGCATGTTGAGTGCCACGCTAGGAATGAGGAAGGCAGGGAGTCAGTGCCAAGTTCAAGTTCATGGGCACGGGGCATCCCTTCCTGCCCTGCCCTGCCTGTCTCCCCAGCTCTCACACCTGCTCCCTGACGTATTGTAGTTTTAATTTGACTTGTTTTCACAATGTAACGAATATCCGAGCTGCTATCGTTATTGGGTAGAGTGACAGCTGGTAATGGTTCAGTAGATCACCTCCCCCCCCCCAATCACTCTCAAACCACTTTTTTTTTTCTTTTCTTTTTTTTAAGTAGGAAATAAAATATTACACGAATAAAAAATATGATGAAACGACGAGTAAAGTGCATAGTGAATGAGGGTAGAAGCTTGGATGATTTACATACCCTTGGGTAGTTTTCAAAATAGGTTGGAAAGATACACGAGTGAGTGAGAGTTGAACCTGCCTAGCAGCAGGCCTACTGGTCTTGTACTCACTAGTTGTGGTTGCAGGGGTTGAGTCATAGCTCCTGGCCCCGCCTCTTCACTGATACTTCTGTATGTTCTGCACTTGTTGTATAGCAGTGGTAGTGTTGTGTGTTTGTGTTGACTGCTGCTGTCTGTTTAGTGTTGCTATGTGTTGATGTTTTTTTTCTTTACCTGTGACCTGTTTCCAGAGTTTTCACTGCTCACCCGGCCCATGGTAAAGCCTCTCTGTCCAGTGTTGCTGTGTTGTCCAGTATTACTATTGTTGTGTTCTTCATTGCTGTGTATTGTTCAGTATTATTGTGTTCATCGTTGCTGTGTGTTCAGTATTATTGTTTTCTTCATTGTTGTGTGTTGTTCAGTATTATTGTACTGTTCATCGTTGCTGTGTGTTGTTCAGTATTGTGCTGTTCATCGTTGCTGTGTGTTCAGTATTGTTGTGTTGTTCTTCGTTGCTGTGTGTTGTTCAGTATTATTGTGTATCGTTAGGCTTTAGTGTAGGTTGTTTAGTATTACTGTTATGTATTGTTGAGAGTATTGCAGTGTTTTGTAGTGTCACTGAAGGTGGTGGTCTTTGTTGTGTAGGGTCACTGAAGGTGGTCTTTGTTGTGTAGGGTCACTGAAGGTGGTCTTTGTTGTTTAGTGTCACTGAAGGTGGTGGTCTTTGTTGTGTAGTGTTACTGAAGGTGGTGGTCTTTGTTGTGTAGTGTCACTGAAGGTGGTCTTTGTTGTGTAGTGTCACTGAAGGTGGTCTTTGTTGTGTAGTGTCACTGAAGGTGGTGGTCTTTGTTGTGTAGTGTCACTGAAGGTGGTCTTTGTTGTGTAGTGTCACTGAAGGTGGTCTTTGTTGTGTAGTGTCACTGAAGGTGGTGGTCTTTGTTGTGTAGTGTCACTGAAGGTGGTGGTCTTTGTTGTGTAGTGTCACTGAAGGTGGTGGTCTTTGTTGTGTAGTGTCACTGAAGGTGGTGGTCTTTGTTGTGTAGTGTCACTGAAGGTGGTGGTCTTTGTTGTGTAGTGTCACTGAAGGTGGTGGTCTTTGTTGTGTAGTGTCACTGAAGGTGGTGGTCTTTGTTGTGTAGTGTCACTGAAGGTGGTGGTCTTTGTTGTGTAGGGTCACTGAAGGTGGTGGTCTTTGTTGTGTAGGGTCACTGAAGGTGGTGGTCTTTGTTGTGTAGGGTCACTGAAGGTGGTGGTCTTTGTTGTGTAGGGTCACTGAAGGTGGTGGTCTTTGTTGTGTAGGGTCACTGAAGGTGGTGGTCTTTTGTTCACTGATGGTGGTCTAGTTGGTGGTCACTGAAGGTGGCTGGTGGCCCTGGTTCTGTTGTGTAGGGTCACTGAAGGTGGTCTTTTGTGTAGTGTCACTGAAGGTGGTGGTCATTGTTGTGTAGGGTCACTGAAGGTGGTGGTCTTTGTTGTGTAGGGTCACTGAAGGTGGTGGTCTTTGTTGTGTAGGGTCACTGAAGGTGGTCGTCATTGTTGTGTAGGGTCACTGAAGGTGGTGGTCTTTGTTGTGTAGGGTCACTGAAGGTGGTGGTCTTTGTTGTGTAGGGTCACTGAAGGTGGTGGTCTTTGTTGTGTAGGGTCACTGAAGGTGGTGGTCTTTGTTGTGTAGGGTCACTGAAGGTGGTGGTCTTTGTTGTGTAGGGTCACTGAAGGTGGGTTTTGTTGTGCAGAGTCACTGAAGATGGTCTTGGGTGTTGTGTAGGGTCACTGAAGATGGTCTTGGGTGTTGTGTAGGGTCACTGAAGATGGTCTTGGGTGTTGTGTAGGGTCACTGAAGATGGTCTTGGGTGTTGTGTAGGGTCACTGAAGGTGGAGTCTCTCTTGTTAATTTATCCATTAGTTAAAAATCGTCGACCAGGGGTCTTGATCAAACTAGACCGACCTTCCTAAACACCTAAATTGTGACTTTGTTCCAAATGGAAATTCATAGATGACACTGCCTTTCTTTTGTATCGTCCCCAGCAGCTCTTGTTGGTTCATGGCAGGTACTTAGTATCGTCGTCAACTCATGTTAGTTCATGTATTTACTTTGTATCGTCCCCAGCTCTTGTTGGTTCATGCAGGTACTTTGTATCGTCCCCAGCTCTTGTTGGTTCATGCAGGTACTTAGTATCATCCCCAGCTCTTGTTAGTTCATGCAGGTACTTTGTATCGTCCCTAGCTCTTGTTGGTTCATGCAGGTACTTTGTATCGTCCCCAGCTCTTGTTGGTTAATGCAGGTACTTAGTATAGTCCCCAGCTCTTGTTGGTTCATATACTTCACATGATATTCAGTTTTTATTAGTGTTTGAGGTGGTGCAGGAACCGATAGTATTATTTAGATAACCAGTTTATATAATGGTGAGGCAGTAGTGCGGAGTGGGAGCTGCTGCCACCCCCACCTCACACCCCCCTCCACACAATCTACACCCACTCTTGGTTCTTCCTACTTGTCAACCCTCCACACCTGCTACCATCTACACCCACTCTTGGTTCCACCTACTTGTCAACCCTCCACACCTGCTACCATCTACACCCACACTTGGTTCCACCTACTTGTCAACCCTCCACACCTGCTACCATCTACACCCACACTTGGAGCTACCTACGTGTCAACCATTAATCACTGGTGGAACCAGTTTGTTGCTCTAGTTTTCATAGTGTGTCTTAACTGGCAATATTACTAATGAGGTTGAGAGTACTTGCTAGCGTCAATTATGTAAGAGAGTAAATAAGGTACTGATAATCAGGACAGAACTTTGTGTTGAGAGTGGATCAGTTTACATTTAGAAAGGATGTAGGGAAGCTCTGGTTTGAGAGTAAAGTTGTTTATGAATGGAATCATCTCCCAAGCATTTTGTGTAACTGTCTGCATTTAGCACATTAGATCAAGGGTTTCTGTCCAATGCTATCATGAGTATTTTGTTGATAGCTCCTCGCTAGGTTGTCATCATGTGTTAACCTGTGTGCATGAAAGATTCTGGTGTCGTGACCTGATGACCCAAGCTTGTGAACCACCAGCTTCTTGTTATAGTAGCGAGGAGACTGACCACACCAATTGTCTTCATAAGGAAACCTTACAGGCTGGTCCAGGTTGTGTTGCTACTAGTACCAGTAATCCAGAGGTCGGAGAACTTTTTTTGGGTATTACCCCAAAACAAATTTGTTTACAGCGAAATTACCCACTAGACTAAAAATTATTTGTTTGAAAAAATATAACTTTAATAATTTGCCTCGCTTATTAAATAATTTTTTGTGTAATTTTATTTATATGTTTATTGAGCCTTCATTACCCCCGATATTTTCATTTTTACCCTATTTTGGGTAATTTACCCCGGTTCCCTGGGGTAATAGGATTGGTCCGGATCCGTGCCGCGGGGGCTATGACCCCTTCCCCTAATTCCCCGGAACCATCAACAGGTGCATGGTAGCCATGCTAGGCTGGCGCTCCCATAAAGGCCATGCACACACTTTCAAAATAATCATGTCACAGAGACAGAACAGCATAAAATTGTTCATGTTAAATATGAAGGAGCGTCGACTAAGAGTGGCTGCACATTGAACCACTCTAACCAACTTGCTGAGAGTTGCTCAAGTGGTTTTGTTTAGTATTAGTTGGGCACACGGATAGTCCTGATAACTGTGCAAAAGAGAGAACGCCACAGATTGAAGCCAAGTGAGCACAGTAGTTGCAACAGGTTCCTGGGGAAGAGGAGGGTGTCTAGCCAGGGGTGGTGGGGGCTGCTGGAGTGGGTGGGGGGTCGGGTGGCTGGAGGGGGGGGGCGGTTTTTGAGAGGGGTTTGGCAGCCAGGGGAAACAGGACGTCTCACCTCCGTACAAAAAATAAATCTTAACACAGTTTCAGCAATGAATGTTCATGTGAAGGAAAATGACGTTTCTTGTCAACTTGGTATACTGCGAGAACTATGTCAGTGTTGCTACTGAGTGCTTTAATACCCACGATATTAAGGTGTTCCATATTCACATATGTTGTAACACCTGTGATTCATGGCAACACTTGCTTTTTTATAATACATGACTTAATGAATGTACAGCATTACATCATGCTTTTTACTGTTGTGTGCAACTTCCTGTACACCTGTACACTACCTGCACACTAGCACACCACCTTCACAGTTCTTGTGAAGGTGGTGTGTTGGGTCCTTTTTCTTGTATTCTACAAATCACTAAACATATTTATCTATACCTTCTCAAACTAGTTTGAAACAGCATCCTATTAAATTTTCCTCTGGTAGGCAATACTCATTCATGTGTGACATCAGTATTTATTCTTATGTGACATCAGTATTTATTCTTATGCGACATCAGTATTTATTCTTATGCGACATCAGTATTTATTCTTATGCGACATCACTATTTATTCTTATGCGACATCACTATTTATTCTTATGCGACATCTATATTTATTCTTATGCGACATCACTATTTATTCTTATGCGACATCAGTATTTATTCTTATGCGACATCACTATTTATTCTTATGCGACATCACTATTTATTCTTATGTGACATC